>JAAMPD010000334.1:60068-71805 GCA_025266255.1 Trissolcus basalis | reverse complement strand
TAAAATTTACTAAAAAATAAAAAAAAAAAAAAAAAAACGGTAAGGACTATAAGTGAAAATAATAAAAATATTAAAAAATATTACTCATAAATGGGATTTTATACTTTTCTTGTTACATACGATACAACAAGTTCAAAAACAATTCGTTCGGATATAACTAACAAATTACAAGACCACGAAAAGAACTCTTGACTAAATAACACAACAAACGGATAATCAGATAGATGATTTCTTCATTGAATATAAATTGCACAAAACAAAATAACTGAGAAAAAGAAACATCAATTTGAAACACATCTGAGACGAATTCAGAGGCATACAAATAAACAAAACGATAATGGAAATATGACAGGTGTATTATTCAAATTACACTACCAAATATCAAATTTATCTTCTATTTTAACTTCAAACTTAGCCATTATTGCAATTTATTTTGCGAATACATAAAACCACATAAATATTCACAGCTTTAGCAAAAATATAAAAAAAGTATCGAGCGATTATTGATCGAATAAAATTCTATAAATCAAACTTCAACAAAATTAACTTCACTTTCATCGTAGATCAAAAACCTGACTTCAAAAACCACTAAAAAAATATAATTATCAAAATAAGACTGATCATTAAGAACGATCCGGACAACACTTTGCAACTAGAAGTTGCAAGTGGAGGCAAATGTTGCTTAAAAGGTTGCAAAAAAATATCGACCAAAATAATCTCAAATTTACTAAAAAGGATCTGTTTTTGATCACTTGCCTCGCCTGTTGGTAAGCTACTCGAGTTGGTGATATAAACGTTGAAATTGCTAGCAATAATGGATCGCTTATCATAAAATTTTCTGATGATTTCATTCAGCAGTTTGACGATATTCTCTGTGGATGACATTTGGTAAAGCGCGGAGATACCACAAATGTAGATGTCTTCTACCTTGGTCCAGACAAGAGACCTGGATGATTGAGTCCTTGATCCAATCCTTGATCCTTGATCTCTTGATGATCGCTCCCTCTTAGTTACATATTCGGAGACCTGATAAATTAAAAACAGAATTACATAAGGTGATTCCCTGAAACCTCAAAAGTAATATGCATTACTTAATAATGTCAGTTATCTCATCAGTTCTTTTCAAAACCAAAAACCATGTTTTTTCTAAGAACTCCTTTATAACAAAAATGTTTCATCTTAACGTTCACTAAGTTAATTATTTTCATACCTCACAATGATTTTCAAAAAATTGATCTAAGACGAGATTTTCAGATCGCTTAAATATCATTTTCTAAAAAGTGCTTAATATGCTGTTTCGTTGTTTCACCGTGTCAAAAATATGTTTGGATAGTTAGAATGATTATAAGATTTATTTTTATTCAACTTCCAAGTGCACATCACTATAACGATTAGGCCACCATAAAATTCGCGTTAATATTGTGGCTGCCCCTTTTTTCTTTCTTCATTAAATTTCAATGAGAAATAAGAGATTTCTTTTCCGCAATCCTCAATTTGTAAAAAAGAGTCCGTCATATGCTACAGATTTAATTATATATCATTATCGCAAATAGAAGTTTCTTTTTTTTCATGCATAAATAACAAATGAAACGACTTGGTATTTACTTGTGGAATTTTAGTTACGAGAAAAGGTATGCGATGGACATTCTTGTCATGAATTAAGTACAATTTCGCGTGCATTGTCGATCAATATGAAAAAAGATAGGACACTCATTGCAATGACATTTGTTTAGTGTACACATGAAAGTAAGGTGATTAATGAAACAAAAATGATTTGCAAAAAGAAGAAAATTGATAAAAACGCTTCATATGAATATTATTATAGTTACAACAAACTATTTCTCTCTACTATCGGTTTATGGCCGTATCAAAATGATTTTCTAAAATTTGTATTTTCTTTTGTTACAATTGTTGCAGGTTTGAGTCAAGTGGGCGTTCAGGTAATTTTAAATAAATTAAATAATTAGCACAGTATATAAAATAAAATAAAATAAAATGTTGTTTCTATACTTTTTAAATATTTTTTACTTTTTATTATTTCGTAAAGATAGGGGGTATGGTAGCAGCAAAAATAAGTAAAGACCAAAAAGTATTTCTGGAATCAATTGCTCCTGTTGTCGTTAATGGTTTAGTGCTTCCAAAATTTATTAACTTTTTATTCAACAAAAATAAAGTAAGCAACCATGAATATAAGAGTTTAAAAAGTGATAATCACAAAATAATTGAAATGAAAATGCATTTTTGTCAGATGAATATGTTGTATCGACAAGTTGAAGAAGATTGGCGTACATTTAAAAGCAGCCAAGATGTCCAATTATTAAGAGAATTCGCTATAAAAACATACAAAACCTGTCCTGTCTATGCAGGTTTGATATTTTGATTCAAAAATATCAAGGGTTATATCTAATTTCAACATCAACGAAATCGCAACTTTAGATTTTTACTTTGTTGTGTTCAAAAGACAAAAATTTAACAAAACTTTTTAATTACATTTTTCAAATCTGTTTCCAACTATTCATTTCTGGAAGATAAAATTTATAAATTAATTTTTTCATATGAAAACTACTTTTATGGTTCTGACTGTAGCAATTTTCATAAGAAACAAAAACTTCGTTGCAAACGACTATGATTAAAACTAGAAAAATTCTCTAAAATTAAAAGTCCATCAGGATTTTCTTTTCTTCCTTGGATCAGTTCCCTCAGTATAAATAAGGGCTGCGTCCTTGCAATAGGACCAGTTTAGTTTTATTTCATGATTTAATCGGTTGATCACGAGTGCAACTTTAGACCTGAAGACAATTGGTTTGGATGAGAAAGGCATAAGCTTTGGCCATCGTTTTTTTACACAATTACGTGAGATCTATCCATCTTTGAAATTTGTTTGGTTTTTGATTTTATTTAACTATCGCAATATTTAAAATATTCAAAGAACAAAGAATTGGTGTTCTGACTATGTACATTGATTGTAGATTCTTTGATTTAATTGGAAGTTGTAGTTCAACCTTTGGTATTATCAGAGTTTTATCGATCTCCAATCGGTTTTGAGTTGTATCTCAAATCTGCAGTCATTCAAACTGCAGAAAAGAAGCGTCTTCCATAAGAGTCTAGGAGTCTAAGAATCTGAAAATTAATTGATTGTTTACCAAATTGAAAATGTTGTTCATCAAAAAAATTTCATCAGTTAATTTAATTTTGTTAAATTTGAACTGTGTTAAAGTTCGCGTTGAATAAGTAGATTTAAATAAAAAGAAGAAATAAACAGAAAATAACAGAAGAAGAAATAAAATAAGGTAAACTTACCTAATACGGTTATAGTATATCTATTTGTGTTAAGTTTGTTGTAAAACTGATTCTTATTTTGGATAATTATTAAATCATTCGAAATGCATGAAGATTAAATGATAGATTTCCATTAATTTCAACGAAATGTCTTGCAGCCTCCAATTTCGAAATAAATTCAAAATATATTTTAAACAAAAATAACAGTAATAGGTACACTATAACCGTATTAGGTACGTTTACCTCAATATTTCTATGTGAATTTGATGACAACTTCTGTCGATCTTTTCTTGTTTTGATTCTCGGGCTTGTACAAACGGTTAATTTGATTTGATTGAGTTTTATTTTTGCTTTTAGACCTGGAATCGGAAAATTATATCCGATATTAAATTTAAAACCAATTTTTGCATAAAAAATTTTTAATTTGGATTTCTTGGATGTTGGACTTAGCTATAACCCATTAACAAATCTATCAGCAAATCTATTTATAATTTCCATATGAAAAAAGTTGGTGTAATTTAAAATTTTTAAGGAGCGGTGTATGGAGGACTTTTACCAGTAGTACTTTTACCCACAATCCCGGCGATTTTGGAAGCCTGTGGATTAATAAAACAGGAGGAAAAGCTATTGCCATATCCAGTTCAATATTTCGTAAACTTGGATAGATATTACTACCATGTGATAATTGATGCATTCGTTGGCACTTTTTATCTGGTAATGATTGTCGTCGCTGTTGATACGATGTTCGTTCTTTTTATTCATCATGCGTGCAGTGTATTTTCAATCATTAGGTAATTTTTTTTCGTTTGAAAATTACATTCAACGAACATTTCATTTTTTACTATAAATGTCAAATTAGATTGAGATTGAAAAATATTGTCAAAGAATTACAAGTCGATAGTGTTGCTCAAAAGGATGATTTGTCATATAGAAGATTGGTAAATTGTATTAAATTACATAACACAATGTTGCGGTAAGTACAAAATTAATGTCATCTCATTTTTCAAATATATTTTACTTTCACTTTTTGAACCAATTTTTTTTTAATTTAATCAGAAATACTGAAAACCGTTGAAAAAAATTGTGTGTTTTTCGATAATAACCAGAAAACTGGTTTTCAGATTTTTTACTTTGAACGGTTTTTAATTTGTAAAATGTTATTGTTGAAATTATTTTTTCATTGCCATTTTATAATAAAACAACACTAATCATTCATATTAAAATATTAACAATATCATTATTAGTTTGCAATACTTTGTCTACAGATTTGTCAGTTGCTTGGAAAGTGCTACTTCAGCATGTTTTCTAATTAAAATCGGATTTAATGTCGCAGGTATTACGTTCACCGGGTTTCAGGTTTTTGTGGTTTTTTAAAACAGGGATTAATAAAAATATATAGTTGGTACATTATAACAAGCAAATCTATATGACTCTTAGGCGGTGATGCTTTTGAACAAACCAGGAGAATCATTTAGGTATTTGACTTTCACTTTTGCTCAACTAAGTCATTTGTACGTTCAATGTTCGCCTTCGCAACGGCTGTTTGATCATAGTTTAGAACTTCATACTGATGGGTACCTGATTATTCATTTTCGCTACATTTAAAAATTATATCAATTAATAATTAATTATTTGTTTCAAAAAATCATGTTTATTTCAACTTCGTTGTCCCCAAAGGTACAATGGATTATGGTATCATGCAACCAACAGAACCAGAAAACTTCTGACAATGTTCTTGATGAGAACGTTGAGGCCATGCAAAATTACAGCTGGCAAAGTATTTGTGCTCAACATTGAATATTTCAGCAATGTATGAATCATTTTTTCAGTTAAAACTAACGAAAATAATTTAGCTATTAATGATGTGACTGACAATTTCAGGTATTGAGAACATGTATGTCCTACTTTACAGTACTATCTTCATCACAATCAGCTTAAATGGACAATCATCCATTTAACTTTTTCCCATTCTGCAGTGAATGTATTCATAATTTGAAATTAAAATAGTAATACTAAATTGAAATAAACTGAAGAAATGTTATTTTATAATAAATATTTTATTTGATTTCATCAGATATTTATGAATTTTACATTTTTCGCTGCATTTCCCAGAATTATTTACTTGAGGGTGTACGTAGAAAACTTTCGGTTGATTTAACCCACACATTCATTACAAAAAGTATAAAGTATTTTATTTTCTCGACTAATGTACGCTGCTTAATGAATTAACGGATTTAATAGTTACAAATATTACACGAATTAATTAAGTTTGCGTCAGTAATAACCTAGCTCAGTTTTGATTTTCTTCGGCATAGTAACAGGTTCGTTGTTATCATCCGAATCATCACTCTCCGACCACTCTTCAGAGTCATCATTATAGTTTTCTTCATCGAGGTCAACTTCTTCCTTAACAACTTGACCACCCTCTGATTTAATATTTGCTAATGTGCTAACTGAAATTAGACAAAAACAATTAGTTTAATCAACGAATAATATCATCATTATTTTGCATTGATATAAAAAAACTTACTTTGAGACTCTAGAAGTTTGTTTTGACGCTTCAAATCTTCGATCTCCGTCTGTTGTACATAATTTCTTCTTCTCATACTCATTATGTATTCTGCTGCTTTTTTTAGAATCTGCGCTCTGCTGGCTACTTTTTCATTTCTTAATAGTGCTACAGCGTCCCTCAGATTGGAAAAACTATCTTTAATGTGATCTCTACGTTTTCGTTCCAGTGCATTATGGTGTGCTCTTTTTTCAGCCTAAACGTGAATAGTTTCATTTTTATATTTTTAAAATTGATAAAAATTAAATTACAAATAGGTTAGATCAATTTAATTTTTACCTGTGAGTAAAAATGTGTGTTGCTGGTTTGTCTTGGCCTAGGGTCATATTCTTCATCTTCTTCACCCTAAAAATGATACAAACAAATATCTATGGAAAATATGTTTAAATTTATTTAATACATTTTTGTTTGCCATATTTTTGTACAAACCTGTTGATAGTACTGGCTATTATTATACGATTGGGTTTGATTAGAATCATACTCTTCATCATCTTCCTAAAAAATTAACAAATTAGAAATTAATATAAACATAAAATACTTAGTCAAATAATAGTTACTACTTGATTAATGAGATAATAGAAAAAAATTGCATAAATGAAAATGATTGTTGAACATAAAACATACATTACAGGCAAATATTTTATTCTAATGAAATTATTGGAATTTCAGTATAATAAAAAATAACAAAATGCATATGTCGTAGGTGTTCATAAAATTTCAACAGCTAACTACCAATTAAAAGATCAAATAAGAATCATCAAATAAAGAAGAAAAATGTTAAGAAAGTATAGAGGGTATAAATTCATCAATAATCCTAATGCAAGTATTAAAATGTTTGTAAAAACCTTAGGACCGTATGAATTACTGTATGATTGACTGTAACTACTATCAAAATCCTCATCGTCATCTTCCTAATAAACGAAATCATATGACACTGATTAAATGAGTACTGTGAAAATACTTAATGGAATATATTTGATAAATATTTTGAATGTCTTAGTTTGACAAGTTAATTGAAATTGAGCTACTTACATCACTTTCGATGTCAATTTCCTTTTCGTCCTCACTCATTGTGATGGATTATAAATAAGTACAGGTAGTTTTAAAAAGTAAGACCTAAAAACAGTTCATTTTAATTTTAATAATATTATCAAGTTTCAACAAATTAAACATGATTAAATCAAGTCCGCTGAATGAAAGTACATTGTTTATGCATGGATTATCAAGTTTCAACAAATTAAACATGATTAAATCAAGTCCGCTGAATGAAAGTACATTGTTTATGCATGGAACAGAAACAAATAAAAAGTAAGGTTAGAATTATTTTCATAAATTCCTGCAACATTTTGAATGTATTATGAAAATCAATATTACGATTCTTAAGTAATTTTCATCTGACACTGATTTTGTTCAAAATTATCTAGAAAAAGTATTTCACCTTCTTGAAAAAGGCCTTTGTTTATATTCCTTTATACGGGACCTTTAACCACGTGATTGTTGTGATTTGGCTGCAGCACTCAAGCACTTTCAGACTTTTCGGAGACAAGAGAATGACACGAGGGCACTAAATAAGAAACATACGGAACATGAAACTGGTCGGGGGGACGTTTGAAATTGAAATGACGTGACAGTTTTTTAATTTCCATTATTTTTATTTTGGATCAAGTGTAAAAAGACAATCTTTATAGTCAATTTTTCTCATCTTTGAAAATAGTTTTTAAATTGTGTGTACAAGTTGTATTCTTATTCCATTAAATATTTTGAATATTGTGGCATTTTAATGATTTTTCTATTTTATGGAATATAAAATTGATTTTCAATAGATGAAATTGAAAAAAGAAAAGATTTTAAATGTGTGGGTAAAAGGTACAGCCAGATAAGTATATTTCTGAAGATAATTTCTGAAAACTTACCTAATTTTATATTTATCTACAGAAATAATTAAAAAAATTAGAATTTTACACACTACACACAAATATATACTTGTGCATAACATAAAAATGTATGACAATGTTGTTATGAAAATCTTTCATTCAATAAGTGATATTGCAAGAAACTTCATCAATATTTAATTTATTTCTATTTGTATAATATAAAGTATAAAAATATAATGCAATTTTTTATCTACAAAATGATTTAATTTCAATTACATTTTGGATACTGTCGTTTTCACTTCAACTAATTACCACAAGACACATTCCAAATGCATTTAATGTACAATAAAATTGTCATTCAAAAAAACATGATTACTTGTTAATTATATACGATCATTTTAAAATTCGAAATAATGTGGAATGTATAGATTCAAATAATTACATTCGTGTATGAGAATTACATTTCTTATCCATGAACGAATAACGAAGATTTTTTTATACATGTTTACGCAGACATACAACAATAGAAGGCATACATTCATGGATTCCGTTCAAATTCATATCACCAAGGAATCAATTTATCACAATTATTTACCTCTTGTGAAAAATCGACAGAAATGTAACTTTGGAAATTAAAAATAATATATCTGACAACTTGTAAGTCACAAGGGTACACACAATTCAGAGACACATTGCAACTATTAATGGTAAATTTTATCTTCAAAATTAAATATCAGTGAATATCTAATAATCTTTCAATAAATAACATTTCAAATTTAACATTCTATAATATTTATTGAAAGAATTTTAATAATTAAATGGATGTAGGTTGAACATACGTTTGAACAATTTGCAACAATTTTGGATTTCAATTGATAATGTACCAAAGTTAAATATAAAGAAGTTGATGATATTAAATATGAGTTATGTTGAAGTACTACCTATTGCCGCTTTTAGTTCTTTGAAAATCTACCTACAAAACCAACTAATAATAATTTCTTGTTTCGAAAATTTAGTTCATAAAAATTACTGTAAAAATAATGTTTCAAAGAATCCACATGTTGCTTATAAAATTCTCACTGACAGATTATAATAGAATGAATGTTCATAACCGAAGGGATTAGCGCGCAGAGCCTCTAATCAATTTAAAATAATTATTTCATCTTCTAAGAAGAAACAAAACGAATAATTATAAATTTTTTGACATAACAAAAGATAAACATTCAAAAAGAAAACAACATCATACAAGAATGTATAGTCAATAACGCAACGCAAAGTATTACGTTAATCCTTTTTCATGCGACAGACTGTGAACTAATTGGTCGCAGTGAAAGGGACAATGATACGAAACTGCGCTTGCATGTCCTGATCTTCCTGAAGTCATCGACACTCCAAGTTCCCACTGGTCTTTGGTTGGATCATAAATTTCAACTATATTTAGGAAAGCAGATCCGTCATATCCACCTAGAATGACAAATTAAAAATAATTTTTCATAAAACAATTTGAATTTCTAGACTAAGCAAATTAGAGTAAATGTATAAATTTATCTTTACCCATTGCATATAATTTCCCATCTAAAACTGTAACGCTCAGAGCACTTCTAGCTTTAGTTACGCTGCTTACAAACTGCCATTCGTCTTTTTCGGTGTCATATCGTTCGACACTTGCGAGTTGAGAGGCGCCATCAAAACCGCCTATGACATAAATATAACTGTCCAATACTTGCAACTCCGGCGCCTGATCGACAACATTTCATTGGTGAGACCATTGTCCACTCGTCATTCTCCGGATGGTAACATTCAACTGAATTCAAACGAATTTCACCGTCGAAACCACCTACTGCATAAAGCAATCTGTAACGAAACAAAATTGTTTATGAATTTCCAATTACTCCATTACTCAATTGTGTGAAAATACTTGTTTTTACAAGCTTGACCGTTGTTCAGCAGGTTAATTTATAATTTAAAACTTGTTTTATTACAAATGACAAAAATGGAGTATAAAATTAAATTTTTTACTTATTCTTAATCAGATAATTGATACCTATTCACCACAGCAACTCCGACACCTAATCTTCTAACATGCATGGGTTTCACCATGGTCCAGGTATCTTGTTCTGGATCGTAACATTCAACACTGTTGTGATATTCAGTTGCCGCACTACCTCCAACAGCATACAGCAGCCCGTCCATCACCGCAACTCCTACTCGGTTTCTTGGAGTTGACATTGGACTGCATGGTCTCCACTGGTCAGTAATTGGATTGTACCGATCGACCCAATCGCTATCATACCTAGAATCCTCACTAATATATAAATATGAAAATGTGTTTGATTGTTTGTTTGTATGTTTGTTTGAGCCCGAACGGCGCCTTAACTAAGAAACAAATTATATCTACTTGAAAATTTGATTCAATACATATTAAAAAAATTGTTAAAAAACCATCTTCCAACCTTTTGCAAAATAATATTTCAAGATAAAAATCACAAAAAATTGCGATTTAGTATATTACTTTTTAACGAAATGAAAAAATTGCAAATTCAAGAATTCAAAAGTAATAAGGGCAATTAAATTTCTAAATAGATTATCATTTTCCAAAGAAAGCCGCTAAAAATTGTCAATATTATAGCGTGAGAAAAGAATTCTTTTTACATTTAGGTACATCACGCTGGAACAAAACGTAGCTATTACGATCTTATCATTCAATTCATATTCAAATTCGAAAGCAGTGATATTTAGTGTCATTTTTTCAGAAAAACTTAAAATTCATGTTTTATCACTAAAATGTATCTGTACAAGTGAAATCACGTTTTAACGAAACAAAAAAATTTTAGAAACAAAGTTAACAAACAAATTTAATCTAACATCAAACGTTTTTCATAGTTTTCAGAAAATTAAAAAATTATGTTTTCTATTCTTTTAACATTTGAGGCTCTCTACAAACTCGGAACGAACGTGTATCAAAATTGTGATATATACCAATTATTATAGACGAACATCTACCTGGTGTTAGGAGAATTATTCCTTCCTCCAACCGCATAAAACAATCCTTTAAGAAAAGCTCCACCCAATCCCGATCTCGGTACTATAAGAGCCGCATGCTGAGTCCACGTTTTCTCCTTCGGATTGTAACCCTCAAGAACGTCCAAGGAATAATTCAAAAAGCCACCAGCTATGTAGATAACTCTCGGAGCATTGGGAGTTCGTTCTTTGACCGCTGGCTTTTTGTGCAACGTCAAATCCTTAAAGATCTGCGCCAAGTACTCACGACAGGCCGGCACCTTTTTCAATAAGTCGCAGTTCTTCATCTGTTCACGCAGGAAATTTGGAGTAAGATTGTGACAGCGCACCGCGTGTAGGATATGCTCCATTTTGGAGCCACGAGCCTCTTCATTATACTTGACCCATTTGAGCACCGCGTTGTAAACTTCCCGTTCTTCCTGCACATTCAGTTCGTCTTTTCGCACCAGGGCCACCAGCTGCATAGCCGAAAGCTGCAGGAACTCTTCTTCTTGGCATATTTGAACGAAGTGTTGCATTATGAATTTGTTCGCATTATGGTACAGGTCTTGGCAACCATGTTGCTCCGCAAAATTTGCTATACCAATAGCATTCGTCGGATGAAGTTGACGTTCTAAAAACGCACAACAAGCTTCTATCACATTATTTACCTGCAAGTCAACCATTTTTTTACTAATTAATGCTGTATTATTTTTATTTTACTTTCATTATCATCTTTATCTATTTTCTCTTCATTTGAAATGTTCTTAGTTTGAAGTCACTTGGGGTAAGGATGTCAAAAGGAATAAAATGTAGAACTTAAGGTAGAAAATCCGTTAACGTTAAAGTTTACAAAATTGCTGAAAAATATTGCTAATCAAATTATGAGTAATTAAACTGCTGAAATAAAAAACATAGGTAACCGGACTAAAAATTTGAAAAAATAGATCAATGAAATTTGACATTTTTGGCATAGCTCTGTATAAATCTATACAAAAATGTCAAACTTCATTAC
>JAAMPD010000334.1:0-60051 GCA_025266255.1 Trissolcus basalis | reverse complement strand
TTTTCTTAGAATTTAACCCGGTTACCTATGTTTTTATTTTAGCAATCAATTACTCATAGCTTGATTAACAATATACTAATTTTTCAGCAATTTGTTAAACTGTAAATATTTTGCATTAATAGTGCATAAGTCTGTCTTTGTTCACGGATTTTCTTAATTTTATAATCCAAGGTAGATTCAAATATTTGAAAATTTTCGTTTATGTATAAAATTTAAGAATCACCGCCACTACCCAAGTGTCAATCTTACCCAGATTAACTATTATTTATATTTATTCAACTTTACTTTATTTTAATTGTCAACCTGAAACATTGTTGCTGCTGGTAACAAAGAGCAGACTGTCAGTTCTGTGACTCGAATTTTTCCTGTGTACATAAAGGACATCAATCGAGCCATGGCAGTAGGACAAACTCCCTGAAGTTTTACCCTAGTCATCTCGCATTCCTTCAGACCACCAGTAAACATAGCCTGTGGAATATAAAAAAATGGTAAATCAAATTCTCTATTGCTTTGATGTTCTAGCAAAATACAGTTTATTTATTTTATTTGTATATGATTTATTTATCATGAATATTACTTTAAAATAGGGACTAGCAGCGGCCAGAATGACTTTGTGCGCATGAAAAAGTTCAGATCCAACTTCAAGGACGACGTCTGTGAGCATGTGATGGCTTCGCATTATGAACATCATCTTCAGAGCCTCTTTCATATAGTTGGCCATGCAAAATGTCATGTCTCCAATATCGCCATGCTTTTCGGTGTTCATAGATGCTTCCCAGTCATTATCATCATTTAGGGAAACTGGCGATTCGAGGCGTGTTTCACGACTCTCATGTGCCCCTCTTTCAAACGAAAAACAGTCTTCGTCATCCATCTAAATTAAATGAAAAAAAGAAGAAAAAAGAAAGAAAATTATTTTATTCAATAAATAAAGTTTGTCGAAAAAAGAAAAGCAAATAATGTCTTAACTTTAATATCATTATCAATCAAGCACTGATTGGAATATATAATACAAAGGTGATTATAAAATGATATGTCATTGTGTTTTTAGAAAGAAAAAAAAATGTAACCTTAAGCTTACTTTTCAGATAGGAGAACATTTTTTGAGAAGATAGAAATAAAATGTGTTATGAAAAAGTATAACACGCAAATAGTAAACAAGTCTATTTAATGACAAGATGAGAAAAAAAATTCTAGTTTAGTTTTGCTTAATTGAGCAGAATAATTTTCCTTATCATTTTAGGAAACGGACGTTGAAGAGAAGAAAGGTAAAAATTGATGACGATATGATAGAAATGTGCGTTGCTCGTTAAATTTTATTGCTCATTGAATACAATTCAAAATGATAATTTTTGTGATTTGACAACGTCTTAGAAACACATGTTTGAACACTCACCTGTAAGGAACTTGTTTATTGAAAGAAAAAACGTTAAATATTTTAAAGGCACACGAGAGCAATCAAACTAGATTTATCAAGATTAATTCATCATCGATAATTTTGACATATGGGCGAAATAGATTCGGTCACGTACACCATGATTAGTAACATTTTTACGCGCTTTAAACAAAATTAACACTTGCCAAACTTGGCGACAAGCAGCACATAAAAAAACATGTACAGTCACGTTGCAAAATTATGCGACATCACAATGACAATAATTCGTCGGCGCGGTGAGAAGTCGAGGATAATTTTTCCCGGCCGATTAAAAAAATGGCACGTCGTTAATCGAGCAGTTCAATCGTTCTGTTCACGGCTTAAAGATCAACCCAATTGACGAGTTTTGGAAGATACAAATAGTTTGTGTTTGGGATAACCGGACCACTCGCACGCGATATCTAACACCCACTTATCAGCTGTCGGTAATGTACATTCATTCCTTATCATTGATGGAAAATTACAATGCATTTGATAAAGTTATTAATCAATTTATTTTAGTTTAAGATTTGTTTTAAATTTTCCAAAATGACAATTTTGAAATTTAAAATCCACCAGTTCTTGAAATAATGAACTTTTTAAAAAATTGTTAAACAAATTGGCCAATTTTTTAAAGTTAATCAAACATATTTTTTATATATAAACAAATTAAATTTCAATTTGAACGTGAATAATAAATTGTAAAAAGTAAAAAAAAATTATTGTTCACAATGAATTATTTTTCAGCATTTTATTGTTTCTTGTTTGTACTGTCAAAGTGAGAGTTTACATTTTTCGGAGCTAAGAATTTTCTGAGAAGAGTTCCGACAAGTGCTGCTCAAACGGCAGACGATGAAACTAAGCATTTCCAAATTGTACAACAAACAGTTTGTGAAAAAATATATAAGGAATCAATAAAACAAATACCTTTAATTAAAGAAAAAAATTCTTTCAAGTCGGTATAATTATAATTATGAATTAATAAAAGCAATTTTTCATTTTTAGCCTGTTTGCTGTGACATTTTGTGTATAGGTATTTTGATTGGAAATTATCCAAATGTTCAACCAACTTTCACTGAGACAATATATAAACAAAAGCTTATAACAATACAAATATTTCTGACGGATCCAAAGAATGTTTTATTTTTTGATTTTGTTATTTTTAAATACAAAACGTAAAATGAATAATGAAATTTGTTATTCGGTATTGCTATTCAATGACGAAAAATATGTTTTGATGTTGATATACTTATGCATCTTGCTTGGACGTAAATGAGGGTTCCGCGGACACAAATATTATTCTTTCGGTTCGATAATATATTTGTATCGAAATGGTTTATCTGTTGGGTTAAAGAAAAATTCGTTGCATGAATTTACAAGAAATAATACGTGTTATTAAATATCGTTGTTATTCTGTTTTTGTTGGGTGGGGTCAGAGATATGATGAGCGCGTCTGCAGAGGTCGCGTGCATGGGGGTGAGGCACGACGGTCTTGTTTCATTCGCTGTTCGGACAATCGTGCCACTAATGTTTATATAAACCACAAACACACTTTAAACGAGACGAATATCAAAAAACGTATATCTCAATCGTTTCATGCTCATTATGACGGCCATTAATTTTGGACCATTCTTAATTATCAATTCTTATTTGTCTCAATATATTTTACTACGTGTTATTAAAATTCTTTTTACATTTTTTGGGAGGAATTCGATGTTGAGATAACAATTGTATTGACTGTGATAAAATGAATTTATTCACACGAACAAGATATTTTGGACTACCGTGACTTGCTTGATCATTATCAGCAATATTTAGCGCTTTGAAGAAGCCAGCACACGTATATATTTAAAACAAATAATTGTTTTTTTAATAAATATATCGCTTTTTGCTTCACTTTATCTTTCATTAATTAGAAAAAAATTATTTTAAACTCAAATCAGTTGATCAAAGGCCTTTTTAATTCGGGGAATTTGTATATTGTTTGTAAAATAACAAAAAACGGTTGAGAAACAAAATTTAATCTTTCATTGATTTAAAATTTGTTTTGAAAAAAAATAATAAACTATTGTTTTTTAAAATTAAAAAAAAGTTTAAATCAAATCGTTGTTTACCATATTTAGATCTGTATTATGAGAGCTCTTACTTTTTGACGAAAAATTATTGTTTTTGAAATAAAAATAGGATTGTAGGCTGTTTCGGACAAGTTGTATGGTTTTCGAGAATCCAAACGGATGTCAGCTTTCCGCGAAGAGAGTTTGTATCAGCTGATTGCACGCCGAAAGGAAATCGATGACGATGCGAGGTGAAGAAGTGATTGGCAGGTATGTACATAAGAATTAATGGATGACCGCAACAAAGAATACTGGCTAATTATGTTGAAATCAATTGCTGACTCGTTGTTCATTGTTTGTAAGATTATTATTATAGTTCTAAATGTTCCAGATAAAAGTACTTTTTGTATGACTATTGATATCAAAGAGGTACATCCACAACTTTACATTTCTAATAATATATATATATAATTTCTCATTTCAAACTGTTTTACCATCATAAGTCATAAATGGAATACAAAATAAAGATTGCACAAAAAAGACGAACGGAAAAAAGTAAACAAAACAAAAGAGAAAATCGTTTGAAAAATTTTATCCAAAGTGAAGTTAGCAAATAATTTGATTCATTTGTTAGCGTTTGTTATTTCGTCACGAAAAGTTTCGGCTGTAACAAAAAAGTTTGGAATGGTGAAATAAACAAACCTTTTGCATACATGTAAGCAAACTATTTACATTACATTTATTTATTTAAATAGTTATTAAAATATTTGTTCAACTTCTTTTTTGTTTCAGTTTTAATGTCAATCATCAACGCGTTTCGTAGTTGAGGTTAGATCTGCGTCGAAAATAGAGGTGAGAGCAAATTTTGCTGAATGAGTTGAGTTACACGTAAGATAGAATGTTTATAAACAATGCAATTTCTAGGTTGTGTGTCTGTTGAATGATGTACGTGTATTTAAAGTAGCTCGTGTAAAGGTGAAGGTAAGGAACGATAATGATGTTTGGGTTAATGCAAGGGGGTGGGAAAGATAAAAGTGTATACGTACAAGCAGCGGTTAATCAGCTTGAACTTAAACACAATTGAGATAATTAAATACTTCATACTGCCATGTCGTGATAACTATGACGATCATTTCTCCGATATGTCTTATCAAACTGAACGTAAAAGTATATAGGTATACCAGCAGCACTCTCGCGACAAGAAATAAACGTGGAAGGAAAAGTTTTGTCTCAATCTCAAACGAAATCCAAGTTCGAGACAGAATAGTTTTGTACGATGATGCGATTAACGCGACTGAATGAAAAATTTAAGATAAAAAAAGATAGAGGGAGAGAAAACGAAAAAAAAAAAAAAAAAAATTGTGACGACCTCCTGCGACGCAAGTGGTTGTTGCATTGCGTCAGTGCGTTTTCGTTCGTTGAGATTTAAGAGGTTATCGTCTTTTTTTTCTTTCAGATAAACTGTGCGCTTCCTCCAATTCGAGCTTTTTAAAATCCATATCGTATATTGCCGGCGGAGATTATGTGTCTCAAATTCGTTACAAATGATATATACTTCAATTCAAATATACACAACCTCGTGGAAAATTATAGGTCTGGCTGTTTGTTTAGGAAAATTTAGACTAGACGATATGATAAGCGAATGACTTAAGCCGAGTTATAATTATTGCTGTACATTTGTGGCCATCGGAGCAAGACATTTTTGCATCGCAGAAGAGATGTCGATGGAACGACAAAACTGTATAGTGACGTCGTCCATCTCGTATTTGTATAACATTGCCGATAATAGAATCCGCTTATCCGCAAACTTGCTGCCAATTAGTCTTGGATATATGCTCGTCGGAGTCATTTGATAAAGTCGACGCGGTTATAGTTTATAAAAAAATCAGCACGTGTATGTATCTTTTGAATAATATCGCGTGCCTTGAAATTTATAATAAACGCGCGATTGGCAGAAAAAAAAAGCCTTGTGATGACCCGCAAGCGCATCGACTTTGGCCTATATGTGGCCTTGTGATGCGTATCCAACTATATCTCGAGCTAAATGGGCTCTTCCAGAATGGAACAATACGCTAATCATCATCGAGTATTATTTTATCGGGATAAAAGCTTCGCTCCTTGACCTCCAAACAATTCCACTACGCAAAGCCACGTATCATCGCTGTGACATTTGGTCGCTAAAATGCAACCGAATTTGTCAACAAATTCGTTTCTAAATATCAATTTCTAAATAAACAAATTCAAACCACAAACAATTGAAATTCATCCAGTACAACAATTGAGTGCATTTTTTTCTCCCCTTCTTCTAATTTGTGGCTTTTTTTTCGATTGTTATCAGATAATGACGTCACTTTGTTGCACTTCCATAGTGAGTTCAGGGACAAAACGCGCGTCGATTCACAAAGTCGAAGACTGGGTTAGGAAACGATAACTTGAATCCATTTCGCAGTAAGCAAAGTTTATCTGTTTAGTAGGAAGGGATAAATTATTATACTATGAGGTGCCATTGTACTAGAATAGTGCGTCATGATGCAGATATCGACCATTCACCTCGGAATTTAAAAATCAGGGGGGTAGGAGAGCGTTTTTGATATGACATAATATATTCATTAGTAGATCATGCTCACTTGTAAAATATATCCAACTGGAAGTTTATTATTTTTCAGTTATTTTTTTCATCTTTTAAGATTTTTTATTCTAGCGAGAGCGAAGTCTTTGAAGTTTAAAGCATTTATAGCGTTGCGCATTAAGAATTTGATGAAGGGGAGGATCTACCTGTTGCACTCTCCACCCACTCAAGTGGGAAAATCAGTTCTTGTTTAGAATAACCACCAGTTGAATAGACTCATGTATTCAATATTGTAACTGATTTGAAATGATATAATTTTAACAAAATTATATACATGATGAACTTTTTTGAAATATGTCTGCGATTGTATTGATTTTTAAAAGATTTTATTGGAGCTAAAAACGACTGGATTTACCCGGGTTATTAAAAAGGAAAAACTTTTTAAAATATACTCTGCAAAACATTTGACATACAAATTCCACAATAGATTTATTTAAATAAATTCAAATCATGAAAAACATCGTTTTTTTGTGAAACAAAACATTGCAATCATAGTAACATGACTGTAGCTGTACAATAAACAAATTCGATAAATATTTATATATTTAACAAAAACAACTCTTTTATCTTAAAATGTTTCCATTGCTTCAGAAATGCAGATTACTGTATTACAAGCAATAATATATCAATAAGCTGATGTTTGCCAAAAATGTGATAAAAAATGGAATCATCTTGTGAAATTAAATTTGTTTTATATTCGATTCTGAAAAATCAAAAAATGGATTTGTTTTAAGTCAGAAATTTGATTTTCTATTTAGTTAATCAAACCCTTTTCAATACATCAAGAAGATATTTTTCCTTTTACATATATGGCTGCATCTATGTTGCATATATACCAAGACATCATAAATGTACCATTTATTTCGAAACAGTATGGACACATTTGTATAAATTTAATACACAACATAAATATATGAAATTGTATGTGTTTCATATATGACAAATATATAATATACGGTTTTGATATTTTTTGCAAAGGAGCTTCTCAAATATCAAAAATATATGAGCAGAGAATCAAATTCAGTTTTTAGTTGATCTGATTTGGTAATTACAGGTAGGGATTTAATTGAAAATCTTAGTCCTGAAAACTATAGTTTAGCATAAGGATGAGAAAAGCGCAACAGGAACAAGATGAATGTTTTGATAATAGGAGGAATGGCAATTAATGAAATGTTGAATTGCTCGAGCGGATAAAATGTCGCCGATAATACTTGGTCGCATTCATCGTGATATAGTTGTGAGTTATAAATGCTATATGCTAATATTAGCGCTGCAACACGCTAACCGCGCTTCGAGCTTATTCTTGGCAAAGCCAGCTGTTTTAGCAACCCAGAGTCAAGGTTAAGCGTTATAAAGTGACTAGTGTTCAGTAGTTTAGTATGCTAACGCGTCGACATTATTTTTACTTTATTATTTACTCTCTTTCGAGCCGCTTTGCAGCTCCGAAACAAGTGCAACTCAACCGAAAAAAGCAAATAACCTTAATTCGATCCACTTACAAGATCATGAATTAGAACGTCCCGGAGTTATTATTAACTCGTTTTATTTTTATTAACTCTCAATAATTATATGCCAACTAATTTTGGATCCCGGACGAAACGGGAAAATTCAACTTTTTTAGGTCACTCAGGCAAAGATAACATCCGCTGATGCACACCGCGTTACGATCATCAACATTTTTACAATTCACGAATTGTTTTAGCTCACAGAAACAATCCAACTTAGAAGATCATAAACTCAACAATCCTTATTTAAACAAAACAGAAAAATAAACTCTTACTTTAGTTTCATTTAACAAATTAAAATTAAAATACAAAAAAGCATTTTTTCTTTATAAAAAAAAAACAAGATTTATCATTTGCATTAATTTCAATTTGTTATCTTGCTGTGTTTGAATTAATTTTTTTTTGTGTATGGTGTAATTGTAAAGTGCAGGAAATGCAAAGTCGAATGTAAAATACAGTTTGGAATTAGTGTAAAACTGCAGTGGCTGTGTTTGAGACAATAAATGCGGATGAAGGGACGATTGAACAGCGCCTCGTTCAAACCTACGACGCGCCGGGCCACAAATGTCATAACTATGTACCACTTGTAACTGTGCGTTTCTTCCGTGGGATTATTTTCTACCCACCGCTGCCAATTGCACTGTCCTTGGCCTATATTGATCACGTCGCAGACACGATCGTAGGAGAAAACCTAAGATTCTCTAATGACAATTCTAGGAACAAAAAAGAAGAGAAAAAAAAAATCACGCACCTCCTGCGTTCGTCATTGTTTTATCTTACGTCGTTTACATTAGCATTTCCACTTTCGGTGTCGCGTCCAAAGTGAAAAAACACCGCCGGCTTCTTCTCTGTCGCGTCATTTCATCATGACTTTTGCTTTCAATTGCTGCGGGCCATTGTATTCAATCGTTCATAGAGGATATCGTCTATGATAAACTTTTGTTCGAGAAAGGACATTTTCGAAAAAAAAAAAAGATGAAATGAAATGAAAGAAAGAAAACAAAAAATGCTCCATCACTTGCATGCTATCGCTTATACTACCATCTTTTATATTGTGCTCTTCTAGTTGTCGATAAAAGTTTGCAGAATCAGCGTAACGATTAGTCTTACCGTTGCAGTTACTGGTTTAATTCAGGAGCATTGAACAGGGGGGTACCATTCGAATGAAAAACTAAGAGCTAAGGATTACTTAATCGAAAGTGAGCACTGGCCGCGCGCTCTGCGACGGTTTGCTTCGTTGAGCAAGTAGGTTGAGCGAACATAATCGAGTGAGGCTTCGTTTAGTCAAACTTTATATTTGCCTATACTCTCTTGTGCACTCGGCGCGCGCTCTCTGTCAATGCACTTGCCATTTTCATCCATTCTTCATAGATAGCGACTATCGCGCCAAACCGAACCGACACCGCGCGCCACTGTTGCGCAAACTCTCACGGCACTGCAGTCTCCGTCTATTTCATTTTTTTGCACATTCAAATAAAAAATTAGATTCATTATCCATTAAAGTGTATACAATTTGTAACTTGTAAGTGTCAAAATTACAGTCTTACTTTAGCAACAGTCATTTTTCTTTTTTTCATTTCAAATTGAAATAACATTCAGTCATTCGGCAAATTAAACACCATATCTCCATTTTTATTTCAAATTAATTTTATAACAAGTCAATTTTAAATCTATAATTACATCTTACAAATCTTACTTATTTTTTCAAGCTTTTTTTTTTTTTTTTTGAAGCAATAATAAATTACTTCAAAATGTAAAATGCTTTTTAACTACGAAATTTGAAATTACTTGTCGACCGTGGGTCAGGTCAGAATCAGTTATTTTAGAATGGTACGTGTAAACTGAAGTCAAAGTCGGTATGGAAAATTAAAGGTGATATATGTTGTGAAGGCGCATTAAATATCATGGATGATTACAACACCGTGAACGACCTTGACCTTAGTTACGGGATATAATATGTAACGGTGGTACATAACAACTGTCGCCCGGAGCGGATTACATGTGTGGATATTGCGCAGAGAGAGCAAGCGAGCATGTAAGCGCGACCAGACCAAATACCTATATAATGTAGAGCAACGGAACGGATAATCACGCTGCGCAAATACTTTGACTGCAAATAAATAATTATTGCCGCGCGAGAGCAGGACACCATTCCGACAACATTTGTACACGCAAACACACGTGCTTTGGCTTTGTATACAAGTTGTATCAGTGGAGAGGAGACAAGCAATTACACATCATCAAATAATGTATATTTATATAGCTTATATATAATTCTATTCAATACATAAACCATCACGGATTAACTATTGGTTCGGAAAAAGTAAAACGATTTCCAAAATTTCTTCTTCCAAACAATATTAGAAAATTTGAAATTTGTTGTTCTTTCTTAGCGTCATCGATATAGATTTTATATATTGGTTATATCTGAAGAAATTTAAATGAATTAGTTCTTGTACGTTATTAACATATATAAGTAATATTGTATGTCGTACTTTCCAGGTGTGATATTATATATCGAACGATATATGAATATATCATATAGAATCATCCAAAACAAATTTTGTTATTGGTGTAAATATATACTATATAGTATAGATGATTTATAAATCCACTTTGAGAATAAAAATTAACCTTCGGTTATCGGATAACAAGGGATTTTTATTAGTTAATTAAACCTAAAAATTTGTTTAAACAATTACATTTTCATTAGTTGAATCAACTGACGTTCGATAATTTGTGTTGTTTCAACAAATTTCAATTCTTTTAGAACGTTACTTGTATATATAATATTTACATATAGTTATATACGATGTTATGTATGAGTTCTTAGAACATTTTATTTTTATAGTAATGAAATTTTCATTTTCAAATATCGTACATGCAATATATATTACCATATATGAATCTCATGTGTGATCCACACATATTATCCATATATGGAGTCATATAAAATTTTTACCTCGAAAGTGTGCTTATAACGCGCATTTTAATATTTCCTCGGGAATGATGATTCATTTGCTGATTAATAAAATGAAACTCGTTTTCTTTCTTCCCTAAAAATAGGAAATCAAAGAGCGCGGTTTATAAAAATAGCTTCGTTTTACTTATACTATAGATAAATATATCAGTGCCATTGTGATCTAGAATGATATAAATATCGAAATATTGACAATGGGATTCGTAAAAAAAAGGCCGCCGAATCGGTGAAAATAACGTGGTGGTTCTTGGTGCGCTTTTCGTTTCTATTTTAGCGCTTGTTAATGAGGCTGCAATAAAAGGTGTGCACGTATAACGTGTACGAACGAGAGTGAATGAGAGTAAGTGAAGTGTTGGCCTTATAATGAAAGTGAAATCGAGGGCGCCAGTACCGCACCCCACCAGGTCGACTACTCCAAGAAGTTCCTTACAAAACATTCTGCCGCAATGTTTTATATTGCGAAGATTCGTGTGCTTTGCATCGCGAACCAACCAAAGACTTTCGTATTTTTTGGTCGCTCTTTATTTTTTCTTTTCTTTCTTTTTTTTTCTTTTTTCTTTCTTTATCTCGACTCAAAATATTTTCAAATTATATTTTTCTTTCATTTTTTTTTCTGGATCATTAGTTGTTTTTTTTTATATTCGTGTTGAATGAAGTTATTTTTTAGAATGTGTACAAAACGAAACACAATGGAAAGAAAAACATTCGAATTATTTGGACGGATAAAAATATTTTCAGTATTTTCGTCTTCTGGTCCTTTCAAATATAATTGCCGCAAATTCGAGACGCGCACATTCTCCATTGTTTATCTTTGGACTTTACTCAGCAACTTCATCCTTTCTCTTTTGTGATAATGATCATCATCACGCGGCAGCCACTTCTCATTCCTTCGCTTCTTTTATCGATTTCTATTCGTTCTTTTCACTTTCAACGGTCGCACACTTTCTAGCTTCCATTTAAATCATTCGTCGTTCTCCGTACACCCATGGACATTTTGGTTAAATTAATTATTATCATAATCAAAAACATGTTTTATCCCCGGTGACATTTTTTATGAGAAAGTCTATGACTGTCGGAACAAAGATCTGGGACTTAAAGTCTCGATCACGTTTTTATGTTAATTCCCATTTGAAGAAAAAAGGGAAGAAAACAAATCGCCCGAGCTAACGCTCCATTAAACAACATTTATGAAAACAATTTTTTTTTTCGACCGTTAATGAAAAAAACAAGAGCAAGTTGTTTTTATCAGCGAATCAGTTTCTGAGTTTGGGGCAAAATTTCGTACTGGAAGTAGGACATTGGACTAAACATGAATTATTATGATCATCATGATTAGAAAAAAAATAATGAAACGGAATGAAAATGGCGATTGGCGAGGGAGCAAAGGAGGTGGAAGGTTCACGATGGGAAGGGATTATTCTAATACATATTTGCAACAGCAGTGGTACAAACACTTTCACTTTTTTCTTTGCCCCGCCGCTCTGGATGCTGCGCTGTCATTGGCGCGTTTTCGTATCGTCTTAACGCTTATTAGCCTTCCCTTTAGTTCCATCTCGCTCAGTTTTCCTTCGACATTTCGTATTGTACGCCGCTCACCTCTCGTCCCTCCTTTTGACCTCTCCCCTCCACCGCGGCTGGTCCCGCGCGCAGTTTCCTTCCACCTTTTTCTATCGTCGTCATCCTTCGACGCTTCTGAACCCTTCAGAAAATCTTATGTAACTGACACCATTCCTCACCGAGCAGTTCAGATAATTCGCTACTCCGGCGAATATCCATTTTCATCATTTCATTTAAGTTCAATTTTTAGAAGGAACGTCTCGGTATTCTTCCAGTAAGCAAAATACTTTGTAAAAGTACCCACTTACAAGATTCAAACATTTTTCTCCAGTGTGAAATCAAATGAACAGATTTTAAGCTTGTAATTGAGTGTTGAATGTTGCATTCGAATAAAAAAAAAAAAAAAGTGAAATGGAACCTTAAAAAGATGGCAGAATTCATTGATTAAAAAATAAAATAAATGAAGGAAAAAAGTTCAATGAGTAATAAATAATCAAGAAGATTCGAGACGCTTTGTTAATCGATTGCATCACAAAACATTGATAAGAATGGGCATTTCGTCATTTTCCCAAGGAAACGCCACACTTTGATCTTACAATCGAAACTCGTGTGTAAATCACATAAAAATTGGGTAACAATGTTCTAGATGCATTGTCAATGATAACCGAGCGCGTCAGCTCTAGCTTTTTTTCTTATCTCAATTCATACCATTTTTTTTCTCTCAGACAGAAAATCTTAATATATTCCAAATTAAAAATGTAATGTTAACACTCAAACGTGAATATTTCTATCTGAGATATTTTTAAATTAAAATGTATTATAACATTAAACAATAATTTAGATGAATTTGTTTTTTTTTAATTTAAATTGTTGATATAAAAAAAGTTTGCGTTACGTTACATGTACTGGCATATTGTTCGTCAATTTGTTGTGATTTCTTTGTCAGAGTACAATTGTGTCAACGTCAAACGCCATAACACTTCCATTTTAACGAAGCCGGTAATTATATTTGCGATGAAAGTTCAATTTCATGAACTTTACTCAAATTTTTTTATATGTAATTATAACTGTGACAGTTTCCTTTCCATCTAGTTGTCCCACTTGTAAATCTTCACCATTGTTATCAATGATGTCCTATGAATATTGAGTCGCGAGAGGTTAATGATATTGCTATTAATTGCGCATTACTTGCAGATTTGAATCATTCGTAACGAAGATCGCTAATCCAAATGAAAATTACATTTTCATGTACCCCACTTAGACAAAAATAAATGCATCATATGGGCCATTTATTGAACATGTATGAGCCATTCATTTATCCTATATTTACTTTGATCTCATATATATATAACTTGAAATACAAATTTTTGTTTGATGTGTATTTCATTTTCCACAAAATATTAGTGGATGTTTTTTGAAATGTTCGTCAAAGTTTCTTAACTTGTGAGATTCTTGAAGCAAACTGGTGGCTCAATCGATAAATGATGTGATTAATTAAATGGTTTCCTTTATTTAATGATGCTTGGTTTTACAAAAGGCTTCATCAAATTCCAGTCCAATTCACGGGTGCAACCTTTTATCGCTTACATTCAACACTCTTATTTGTGCTTTGTTATTGAACAATGATATATTTTATTGAATCATAATTTTTTATATATATCATTATACAAATATGTAAATGTCATATATATACTCATACATGCATGTCGATGAGACACACACGCTAAGATTTAGTGGGGACGAAGTGAAAGTAAGTCGAGCATTGTTTAGGAAGCTACAGCTATACAGCAGTGGCCCTCAACCTATAGCTGCGTACCGGGACTGATCATTTGTTGTCAACATTGCACTGTTTATCCCATTGCGTAATATACATTTTTCGTGCGGTCGTGTATCAACCGCATTATGTCACAAGTGGAGTAAAGTATAATCGTTACCAAAATGAGAGAAAGAAAAAAAACCGGTATAATCTTCAACGTTGAAAAAAAAATTTCTTATTAAGTTTGGTTATTTATTCATTTTCATAAATGAATTCATAAAAGTATGGATTGTAAATAAGGACAGCACCAAAGAAATCGTGAAAAGAAATCGTCTGGGATGGATTCATTGATAGAATTTTGATTCGAGGGTAGATATGAAAATCAAACTCAGGAAAAACATTAAGAATCACCTGTTATACTCGAATTTAAGTCTGAGAAAATTGTGTATTTATCCTCCCGGGGTCGTCGAACTCTTCAAAATTTACTCTCCCCGTCACGAAAAAATCCTCGTCACGGCGCTCTGTGATCTATCCGACATGCTTCTACCAGAAATTCCAAATTTCTGTGACGAATCAAAACAGGGGCTGATTTTATATGCTAGATTGATTCGTCAAATCGACTAGTGTAATGTTTTTTTTTACGACTCCAATTTACATGCACCACTGTCATATTCAAGAAGGAAAAAATGATATATTTTTGTGTTTCTAAATGTAATGAAGGCCGTTTGTTATTTTAAAATGAAAAAAAAACAATGAATATTTTTGTGTGATATGAAGCAACATTATAAAGGCCACTGCGCATAAAATAAAAATATTTTACGTTTCTACGAGCTAAAATGTAGCACGTTTATTTGAACTAATCAACGAATGTTAAGACATCATTATCTGATTGACGAAAAAGACACACCTCTATAGATATCTCGATTAAGAATTAAATAACAATTTTATCACTGTAAACGAGATAATCACATATCAAATCTTTATTTGCTGAGATCAAAAATCATAGAAAAATACCAATGCATAGTCCGCCACGAAAAAAACAATCATTTAGGAATTAAATCTTTTAACGCACAATTAAGTTCAATCTCTTGTAATGTTGATTAAAAATCAACAATTTCAACAATTTCAATTTAATTCACTTTTATATAGTGCCTTCAAATCATCTTTTCATTTTAATACATTAAGTTTTGTTGAAAAAAATTTTCAACTGGTATTTGTTTTTTTTTCGCTGACATAATCTGTGGGTAACAAGGAAGAAAACGTCCATCGCGATTTTATTCCTAGAATCCAAAATGGTTATGACAATGAGTCTGAAATTCGTGGTTCCCAAGAAATAGTGTGGAGCTGACCGGTTTTTTGTTTCACCGCGCCGGGTCAAGAAACCCTTTTCAATTTCCAGAAACTAAGCCAAGCAGGAACTTATCAGGTAGACGCGCGAGACAAACATTTATAGCCGGATCGTAGTTTTGATAGAACATGTTTGTATGGAAGAGTTGGAAGTTTTGCGACGGCTCATTGGACTTGGGTCATTGTTAGCTACATACGGTCCAAGGACGATCATTTTGCACCCACCAATGGTCTTCTACCTGGTATCTTCTTCAATCCAGAAGATGGTTGACCCCAAAATTGAGTCCCGTCTGACGCTGCCTACCCCTCGTCTAGCTCCAGTTATGGGCGTCGACTTTGGGTTCATCGACCTTGCCTTCTGAACTAGGAATTCGATGCAGGTGATGTTGAATAGGGTTGTAGCCACATAATAGCCTTACCTGCTGCCTGTATTTTATTTTTTTGGGTCAACGCACTTGTTTCTTCTTTTCATTGCTGCTTTAAATCAGATAAATTTGAACCAACAAAACACTATTTTTCAAAGAAACCGCGCGAATCATTTCTTTTTTCTAAGAAACTGTAAGGGTTGACACCAGTTAATGATTTTATTATGTAATTCCCATACAAAATTGTCTTTTGACATCAACGTCACCCTGTCTGTTCTCATCTATACGTAGGTACAACAATTTTTAAAAATTAAAAGATTAAAAAAATCAGTTCTAATTTAATTTATATTGAATCGATTTAATTTAATTTAAATTTGTATTCTAATTATATCAAGCTGGCTCGTGTAACTTATTTGCTACCAAGTCTAAGACTGGCCTCACGTGTATGCATACGGTTTTCATCAATTAAATATTCAAAAAATATTGAAATCAATCTAAATATATATTTAAGGAAAAAGTGTCTCTTTTTATCCTTATCAGTATTAACTTATATAACGAAAAGTTTCATATCTGAAAAAGTATTGAATAATTCAATTTGAATATCTCTTTGTTAGATAAATAACAAAAACAGATTTTCGATTGTGATGCACCGCGTTTACTTGAATATGGTCCATGATAGTCGTATTTGTATATAAAGAGATAAAAAGAGAGAAAGAAAACTTAAGGCCGTGAGAAAAATGTTTGATTCAAATTTGTTGGTTTTTCATAGTCGGCGTGATATTTGTGAGGAGAGATTTATTGATATTGAGGTACATCGAATTTGTGTTTATCGCATCAAGTCACGAGTTTACTTTCAATGCAGTTCAAATTTATTGGGTAGTTTAGGTGACAACAAAAAATTTAGTTCCTTTGATCCTACAATTTGTCCAACGGGAGTTTGGTTCCTCATTCTTATTTTTTAAATACGAATTTTTGTCTTCCTTAAAAAAGTGTATACGTTGGATAAACATATCAAGCTTATCCAACGTAAAGTGGGTTCAATTTATTTTTATTTATTGTTCATTATCAAAACTAATCTTTTTTTTTTCAAGACAACGTAATCTTATTTCTTAAATGTGGAGGCTCGTGCAACAAAATCTGAATCGGTTAGAGATAAGGTGTTATGACAAACACGCGACGTATCATATGTGCTTCAAATACGTTGAAGATAAACATGAACATTTTTTTTAATTAAATATAAAATAATCAAGACCATTTTTCAACAAATCAGACTGATTTTGTTGAACGCAAAAAAAGCCTTTATATAACAGATGGACGTCAATGCATTACATTTGGGTATTTATGAACAGTTATTGAACGTAATCTTTCTCGTTATATATTTTTGAAACACAATCAGAAAAATTTTGAGATTTACATAATTAATCAGCAAAGGTTATCGGCTACGTTAACTTTAGGAATGTTTTTACATGCTGCTGATAAATGAATACCAATGTCATCTTTCTGAATTAAACCATTGTGAAATTAGCGTTAAAATTATAACGCACTTTTGTTTTACAAACAAATTAAATTTATAATTATAACTTTCTATCGTAATTGAACCTTGATTATAAAGATGAGAAATATATATCTATCCCAAATAGAATCATTTTTCGTCTGAAAAATCTGTCTCGCATTTTCAAATCGGACCTTTTTTCTATACAGAAGTTTTTTTTTTTTATAACACTAATTTCCATTTCATAATATAATCACATTTGCAGATGAAGATTTCTTTTAAAGATATCTGTTGCGTTCTTGGCAAGTCTAATGCATTGAATTTGAA
Organism: Trissolcus basalis; assembly: GCA_025266255.1. Lineage (NCBI taxonomy): Eukaryota > Metazoa > Arthropoda > Insecta > Hymenoptera > Scelionidae > Trissolcus > Trissolcus basalis. The sequence goes on along the minus strand of JAAMPD010000334.1, from coordinate 42,625 downwards.
AATACACTTGAGAATTGGAAATGGAATGAAAATTTCCTCCAAGTCGATTGCACTCGACTTATTTGCTTAAACGAAGAACCTTTGTATGCTGATATATGCAACAGTAACATTTTAACAAATATTTAGATTCGTTAGATTACTTTACAACATTTATGACAGTCAGATATTTTACTCTTCAGGCGCACATCAAACTTTTCGTAATTTCAATTTTAATTATAATTTGATCTTCCGATTCTCTAATGTTCCCTAATTTTTGAAATACAAAAAGGTGTAGATTTTGAATAATGGGATTGAAAATAAATAAATAAATGTTTAGCTTCTCATTGACAACTTAGGATTACACGCCCCTGTAGTATGCGTAGGATAACCAGGCGTGGCAAAATCTCACGCTTAAACATGCATATGGTACTTTTAGGTAGGCGGCTTTCTTTATATTTTTGAGCTCAAAAATAATAATCATCATAATTTACGATATTGATAGTTCTTAATTGATTTTCGTTAACTTGTTTGACGAGTAGAAAAGGATCTACAAGTAACACAGTACAATTTGATACTCATCATTCATTTTGGTTAAATCAAGTTCTCATATTCTTATTTCGATTCAATACGCAGTTAATAATGTTATTTATACAAAAAAATTATTTTTGTTAACAAATGAAAGTGATGAATAATTATATTTGTTTCAAATTTCATATTTTTGTTATGAACGTTTAAATATTTTAAATGGCCAATATTTTATTACATTGGTGTGCCCTTTCCAAAATTTTAATAATTTTTCAAATATCCGTTCATGTATAAGATCTTGAGAATTTGTATTCACGTCAGGCGATTGAATAGGTGTTATTTGGTACGGAAACTGAACAAAAGATGATACACAGGTACACATCAGGATATCATATGCAGCTTATATAGGGGTTGTTCACATGTTGACTCTGGTACTGACAGGTTGCCCTACTTTTTTTATCCTCGGGTCAATCGGCTTATAACAAGTTTTATTTCTATTGAACTTGTTATTTTTTTTCATTTTGTTGCCTGACAGATATTTGTATTTATCTAGATATTAGTACAGCATTGAATAATTTTATGGGAAAAATCAGCTGAGAGATGAGATTTTGGGCTTCATGTTACTTTTTATGATGATGTATGAAAATAAATACTTAAGTAATCAAATTTATAGATGTTAAACTTTTCAACTTTCATTTAAGTTGTTTTAACCAAAAACGAAATTCCCCTGCTTATATACTTTGAGAAATTGTGAAAGAAAAACAAATCTTATCGCATCATTTACTTTTTGACGTATCCTACATTGTCTCCGGAGTGCAGTGTTAAATTTTTTAGATATACCAAGAATATGGGAAAGGTAAATTACAATAAACAATACTCAAAAAAAAAAAAAAAAAAACTTAAGGTTGGCCGCAATTTTATGACTTGCTAGCACATGTGTAAGAGTGCAATTGAAAGGACCATAAAAACTGGAGTAAAATTTTACTCCAGTTTTTTTAATCTTCAACATTCCAGATATGAATTTTTATATGCTGACTGACAGTCCGTCGTTTTCAAGTTCTTTGGAATAAATTAGTTTTGGCCATACATTCGCATTTAGTAGCAACTTTAATTAATGAGTCTGGATAAAAGTTAACCCGCAATTGGAAAGTTGTATGTTATTCGAGGTACATTCAAATTGTGATTTTCGGGTACTTGAAATACAACTATGCGTATGAAATACACTTTTTCATTTTTTTGTTGTTTTTTCAATCAAATACTGAAATCATGGATATCGAAATTATTTATGAGAATCCATAAATCAATTCCTGGTGGACATAGATCCAAATCGTAGTGGAATTTGATTGAAAAGAGATGACATAATGACATGACAATTTTTTTGAATAATCAAATCAGACCATCATGTTATATTTTCGACTGTTAATTTGTCAACTTTCACTTTCCTACTTTTTGATATTCTATTTTTTTTTTCAAATCTAATATATTATGCAGATTGTTCTCAAGTGTTATATAACACGTTTTGTTTCTGTCTTATTATAATGATCAACGGTTGTTTGAAGAAAAATTTATCGATCGACAAGATCGAACATATCAATAAAAGCGTTTGCGCGTAGAAATGCATTACAACCGATTGGTACTTAATCACTTGGCGATTGACATTTCATTATGCAGATACATATGGATAATTTTCATGTAGGTGTTCGCACATACCGGTTCTTTTTTTCGACAAAAAATAATGAAATGAAAGAAAAAATTAAAAAAAAAAAGGTTTACTAGGTTTTATGGTTGCAGACTTTGGTATGTTTACAGTGAAACTTGAGAGTACGAGCTCAGAAAAGGGAACCATGAAGATTGTAATGAAACAAGCGAATGAACAGGATTTGGAAAGTGTTTTGGAAAGTGCGAGTGCTAAGAACGTAACACCAAAGAATAAAAAGAAAACCATTCAGTGTTAACTCTGAGTTTTTTTTTTACATCAACAAATAGTTCACTTTTTTTATGTAACCAGATGATTTGACTGTATCAGTTTGAGACGAAAAGAAAAACAAATTTTCAGATCAAGTGGAAAAATGAAATTTTAAATGAATAAAAATCCAAATATACGGGGGTTGTAGAAAAAATGACCTTCAGATTATTTTGAATTTTTTTTTTGTTGAAATAAATGCATATAAATAGAATAAAATGTTACGTGCACGAAAGGGCGTCCTATTTCAGTTCTATCCAACTATATGGCAAATGTACGCGTGAGTGTACTGCAGTATATATTCTTCCACGCGGGGTATTAAAAGTGCGTGAATACCTATATACATATAAAAGTAGTTGTCAGGTAGCCTTGAAAAACCTATTTCACATTCTAATGTAGCTGGTATTAGGAGCGATCGTACCTCAATCGCGTTGGCGGAACGATACAAAAAAATGTCCACTATAAAAATAATTGTTCACATAAATGGAAAGTGAAATTCATATCCTAAAGGTGTTGTTAAACAAAAACAAAAAAAAAGCCGAACCTGTCATTTTTGCAAAAATATTACAAAAATGTACAATGTCAATCATTGTATACTTCAATACATGTTAACTAGATCTTTCATCGTATTTGTAAGTCGATTGAAATTTAAATACAATTTAAAATAAAATGAAATTGATAATTGAAGGTTTTATTGCAGCTAAAAAATGAATCAAAATAATGAAAAATGGTACATCAACAACTATATTCTTGTGTACGAAAAAATTAACTGTAATAAAAATAATTGGAAGTGTGCATGATAACTCTTGATGAGATAATAATACATATGCAAATTGCAGCGAGAAAAGAAGAATTGCAAATTACCCGAATAATGAAAGATTAGCCGATTGTTTAAATGCGGGTGAAAAGTAGATAATCAAGCACAATAAGTGACATTGTGTACATCAATCACGTCGGGTTCGTTCATAAACATTTTAATTTTTTGTTATGAATATGTTTGTATTCTATTTTATGTGCATCGGTTAGTTGCAAGTTGGGTAATCTCCGAATTACAATGATGTTATACAATGCCTACTTGGTATCGAATTTAATCGGAGATGTTGTTACTTCTGTTTATTGTGTTGCACCGAGAGTTCAATCAGATTGGTGTAACGCACTGCAAATTGTAACTCTGATCGCAGAACCTTATCAGATGACCAATTAAAATATAACACACAGGTTAACATTTTTTTTCTATTGTTGTATTGAAACTGCAGTTTTTCAAACTGTATTTTTTTTTTTTCATTCCATTTTTTTAATAACTCCTTATTGTTTATTGTATTGGCAAACAAATACGAAAAAAATATTAAAAAAAGGATAAACAAAATTTCAAAATGTACAATTTTTTACAACAGAAATTTTTTTGTTTCAGAATCCACAGAAGTCGGAAGACAAACTGCCAAAAGGTAAAAAGGAAAAGGCACGGTATATTTTTAAGTCTAAAGAAAACAATACAAAATTTCTTAATTGATATTTTAATTTATATAAACATCTGCTTTTAAAATAATTATTTACAATTGTTTTTTTGAAAATTTGTCCTGATGTTCATTTCGTGGTTCTATAAAATAGGCAAGGTGTCCAAGAAGTTATTCAAACGAAACTAGGTCGTCACGTCACGGCAGTGAACGTTGCAAAACCTGTTCCGTCGAGTAATCCTGGGAGGACGTGCTCATAACAAAAATGTTGAGTCCTATTCCAGAGTAATATATAGACCTACCTACATGGAAATTCGCAAAATTTCGAAATCCACTTCAGAAATTTCAAAAAGTTCATATAAAAAAAAAGTACATGATTGTACTACTTTTAAAATATCCCATCAAAAATGATCTGAATTTTTGCTGCAAAAAAAAAAAAAAAGAATTAAATAGAAAAAAAAAGTTACGGTCATTTCGATTCCGGACAAAAACTATTGTGTAATTTAAATCACATCTTGAAAGTGAAAGAAAGAAAAAAAATAAAAATGTTTGAATGATCATAAATGTAGATTAAGTTTAGTCCGAATCGAGTGAAATGGAATGGATTGTAATTGAAAAGCAAAACTTATCGTTCGAGTTGTTTGACGTTTTGCCTTTTCGGGTCGTGATTATTCACGGTTCGGCGCAAAACCCAAGCGAGTCGAACAACAAGGTATGTCTTCCTTGACCGAAAAAGTGTCTGCTGGCTCCGGGTTGAGCGCACGTGTAATGCTATTACGAGTGTCTAGCCGCGCTGCTCATCATCGCTTTCTTTCTCTTATCAGCGAGGTGTACGTTTCTCCATTTGACCGGTACATCGGCATCATGTAGGCCAGTAGGTCTGCCTGCGCACGAAAGTGTTATGTCAACCATAAAAGAGATTCACTTTCATAGGAATCGATAACTCATGTAAGAAAAAAAAGAAAAAAAAACGAATGGATGCCGGTTTTATAATGTAATACAAAATCGGTATTACGACTCATGTTAAATCATAAGGTTTACCGTCACAAGTTTAACAAACACCTTCTTATGATTTCTCTAAACAATGTTTCATGTTTTCTAAACATATTTTGTATTTGTAATTTTTGAAATTCAAATTTTCACTTAAATGTCACTGTAAAAAATAACCATAAAAGTACGTCCATAAAAGTAAACGCGTATTAAATTTTAAAAGTGTCTTAAAATAAGACAGTGATGTCTTAATAAAAAAGTATTCTTTTTTCAATGTTTTATCGTTAAAAGAGTCTGAAATCGTGTTTCAATTTAAGAGAGTTGTTTTTGCAGTGTATGGAATTTCGAGTATCAGGTACAATAATTTCTGGGCGAAAAAACAAGTTGACTAATAAAAATAAGTAAACTTGAGAGTGTGATTTGGAATTCACGAAGCATCCACGGCAATTAAGTAGTTGTTTCGAATGATAGAGAAACCGATCGACAATATGTGCCGACGATTCTGTTTATAAAGGAACGAAAGTTTGCGTCCTTTTTGCGTATTCCGTACACGCTTACAAGACTGTCAAGTTTCACTGTGATGCCTGACGCATTATTCGCTCTATGACTAGCTTTTGGGACCCACGTGCGATCCTTGACGAGGCAAAATTTATGCCGTCCTTCACTTTTTATCCATCATTTAATTGATGAGATTCCGTACCAGGGTTATATATAGGACTAGGCGCCAATTTTATTTTCCATGTGCGTTTCAAATATTACATAAATTGGATTTTAACTTTTACTCTCAATCGGATTAAGCTGATTGTTGTATCATTTTTTTTCAAGAGTTTATGCAGATAGAAAAAAATTCGTCGGATTAATCATTTGAAAGTAACACTTCATTATGGAACCTTTTTTTTGTGAATTTTGAAAAACAAATTTATCATTGACGAAGGTAAACAATTTTTTCTCCCGCTGTTTCGTAATAAGTTTGATGTATCTTTGATGTATTTTCCAAAGAGTGAAGAGAAAAAGTGAAAATGTAAAATTTGGAAATGTACAAAATATAGTTGAGTCGATTTTGTGAATGAAATTTCACTTTCAATCTAAAACCAAAGGAAACAATTAAAAAGTTTTAGCCAATTGATGAGGGGGGGGGGGAGGCGACCGCTTGAGCACCACTTTCTTATTTCTAGGTTACACGCGCAACGAGTTGAGTTTCACTTTTTGAATGTTCAAAGCTGCACGTTGCTGTATGAGCATATTCGAGCTTAGTCCGACTTATTGGCAAAAAAACTTGAATACTTCATTTTTTTTAATTTCAATGACATACAAAAGGCCAATACATTTATATTTTCAAACATTTATTTTTCTATTAAACATTCATAATTTACGGACAAGACCAAATTGTCGAAAAACTAAAAAATGGAGAAAACAGACGAAAAATTTTTTGTTGAAGATTCGAATTCACCAAAAGGTATTACTATAATCGCTTTCAGCTCGATAAACACAAACAAACAAGACAAAGCAGAACAAAAATCTGAAAACTTGATTTATGGCGTGTTAAAAGTTTGGTGACTGTGAAACCAGTAGACAGGTGGATATTCGTAGAGTCTAACACACTCTAGCGTGAGATTCAATTTTCTCCCTACCGTACGATTAATCTGACTGCGTGTGAAAAGGAATTTATAAAAATGTGACGAGTCGAGTCGTTTTCCACCCTCGGAATCGATTGTCGGATCAGCTGTTGTATTAGATGTGCATTTTTAAATCACCTGAGAAAGGTACAAAACGGAGACACCAATAACTTTGACTTTAAATATGAATTCAAACGAACATATTTTTTACTTTTATGATACTGACATTCGATATTTCGATTATAAATCGATATATTGATTGAAATTCGATATATCGATTAAAATTGGAGATATCAATTTATTACAATCGGATCAATACCGATCGGACAGTGGTGTCGAAGTTTGATATATGGGTCGAAATTCGATTCCTCCGGTATATCAGTCAGAATACTTTTTCTCAATAAAAAATTCGATATAAAAATTTCTCGATAGATGAAAAATCTGTTAATATTTGGACACATTGGGAATTCAAATAAAATGTCAGCAGCAGCGACAAATGAAAGACAGAAAAGTCAAAGAGTGAACAAAATGTTCAAATTACAGCGTAACGCTTTTTTAAAAAATATTTAATTTGCGCGTCAACTAAATACAGATTTCACTTTTAATTCATTGTTCAATTTGTGCAATTAACGTTTGCATAATCCAATATCGAGTTGATTGGTTTTTCGAATGAATGAAAAGATGACATCGTTGGGCAAGAAATGATGTCGATCCGGAGATATAGGAAAAATCGTGAAAAGACAATAAGTGCGATGATCAGACGGGGGTTGGGTTGATGACTAAGCGCGATCAGGACGATCGGTTGCGTGCGCGGCCAAGTAGACAAGCCAGTCGAGCAAAGTAGGCTGTTATTTAACAATTTTAGTGAAACGTTCGCGGTGTATTATACAATCGGCCTAGATCCTGAGTCACGGATCGTTACGGATCGTGAGCGTTGCCAAGCAACGATTCCTAGTCTCGGCGCGAGTGATTGTCCGCGTAGCCGCATGTCTTTGCTTGCCTCTCTGCGACCACGTCGACCGGCTCACCACCACTCATCCTCGCTTATTTCGCATCCCCACCTATCTCTCTCTCTCTCTTCACTTTCAATTAAATAAAATGATTACAGACAATTATGCAAATGGAATGCGCTTTATTTGACGAAAAATAAATAAATATCAAACGTTCGAAATAATAAGCAGTGAATGTGATGCAAATCTTAACTTACAAGAAGAATTAAATTGATAACGAAATACTAAGTTTGAAATTGATGCAATTTATAAATTTTTTTCTAGAGTTTGGTATTATCGTTGCTTTCTTCCAAAAGTGTTATCAATTTTACTAAAAAAATTGCCTGATATCTCGTCGTACATCAGACCGCTTCGCGTTTAAAGAATAAAAAACAGAAAGAAAAAAAGAAATCGTCTTGCGATGACTGATAGTGAGCATTTCGGAGCGTTTATGACTGGTAGGATCTAGTGGTTAAATATCTTTGCAAAAAGTGAAACTGTCGGGGCTCCAAAAAACAACAAGTAATAATTGACATCTGAAAATTGTTTTTTGTTTTATTTTCCTTTGTTTTTAAAATCAAATACAATGAAAGTTTGTTCGCACATAAAAAATGAAGTCCGAACGGCATCGGAGGGTATCTTTGAAGAATAATGAGTACTTAGTAATAAAGCAGTAGAAGAAAACAGAATCACAGTTTTTATTTTCGTTAAAAAGAGAGCGTAACAGAACAAATGATGTAATCTGTAATTATTGTTGGCTGGCGAAAAAAGAGAAATTCGCGTCCTGGCTACGCGAAATAAAAACACTTGCGCGACGCAACGACTCGGTAAATGTTATTATTTAATGACGTTATCAAATTTGTTCGTGCGTTTACCCGAGCGTGAGGTGTTTCACACGAAACTGAAAACGGTCGTGACCGATAACGAGGATGTGTCAACGTATTTTTATCTTGATAACAGTTTCCGGCTTCGTCGAATCCAATAATCGCTTTTGTATATTCGATAGCAGCGCATTGTAGACAAATAAATTCGAACCGCGATCATCCCCGAGAAGTCATATCTCTGAGAAGACAAACATTCATGGAGCAATCATCGATGGAACAAAATTTGAATAACGACAATTTTCCTTTTTTCTTTTTCCATCGTGAATTTTAATTTCAATTTTTGTTTAGTGCTGCCACAATGTTTCATAATTTTCTACAACTTTTGAAATTAGAATAGCTTTTCGTTACTTTGTATTCAATCATCTCTTTCAATCAGTGGATCCAATGATTTTATTCACAGCTTTAATGTGTTCATTTAGGTATGCGCGAGAGTGACGACCAAACTAAAATTGTACTGCGTGTAAGTTAAAATGGTCTGAAAAATCATCGCGTGATCGCGTGAGCTTTCATGCGCTACCAAGATCCCACTTGCTATCGTTTAAACGTCACTTAGCACGATTTTGATGTTACTGAAACTTGTTGCATTCAACGATGCCCGATATAGTGTAATATACTTAGACACACACCGTGCATGCATTCCAACCATTCAGCTGAAAAAATATGTAGAAAAATGATATTGTACTTGCGACACTCATAAGATTTTGATTTAGGACATGCAAAATGTACATTGTTCCAGAAAATGTTAACATTAAAGTTTTATATTCTTGTAGAGCCATTAACCTAAAATTTTTTTTTTATTTTAACAACTCCTACAGATCCAGCTGGATATATTTTCAAATTGTAATAAACTTAATTTAACTCAAAGGCCCGGTTGTGTTTATTCAAATTTTACCAATAAATTTTTTCAGTTTCAAAAGTTACAGCAGATGAAATAAAAAAGTAAAAAAAAAATTTTTTTAGTTTCAAAGTTTAAAACTTTTTAGTAGTAAATATCTATATCTAACTGCATTTTTCATTAAAGTGCGCATTTAAACTCAAATTACTCAGTTGAAATTGCTGTATGGTAACATTTTTTTATCTCGTTGTAGATACAGCAATCATACACTATCATGAATCGGTCACTAACGAGACAAGGAGAGCCCCGGCGTTATAAATTGCATTATCAAATTGTTCCATCGCTATGCATGTTCATATAGACATACAATAACGCATACATTAGATCTGAGACACAACCTTTAAAGAGTAATCGTGCATAGAAAAAGTGTTGGCCGACGGTTGTTTATGGTTTAGAACATTTCTTTTTTTGCAAAAATGAAAAAAAAGAAAGAATGGAACAATAAAAAGAACGAGAGAGAATTATTGAGATCAACTAAACGGCGGTACGCCGCGGTCAAACTGCATATCTAATCACCGAATCAACCTTTCCCTTTTTCTTGCGTTCTTACGACAAAATAGCGAATTCCTTTCCCTCTCGTATAAGCTCACAAAGGCAGACTGCCTAGCCGTGGCGCGCGCTCAGCATCTACCTCGATAACCGATCAAGCAAGCCAGACCGGCTAGAAAACTTATTACGCCATCGCGTCTGTTTACACTGGAAGTAATCGACTGCTCGCGGTCGGATCGCGACAACTTTTTTTTTTCTATCTAATTTCAATTTGTTTTCTTTCTTTATCCCACTTCGGTGGTAACTTGAGAGTGCACTTTAGAATTTTAGGCCTTGGATGAACGCACTCTTGTACATATCACTTGACGCACAAACGCACCTCCGACGTTGGTCTCAAAAATTTCATCAAACCTCCTCATTTCCAAACCTTTCCATTTCGTTCTTTTTCTCACACGGTTTCTCGAGAGTTTGTTCCAAGATAAATCTCATTTGTTTTTCTCTGTTATAATATTGATAAATGATAACAAAAAAAAAGTAGATTGAACACTTTTATGATGACAATTTGGTGGAGAGGAAGGAAAAGGGAGAGATAGATCGAGTGTTTGTAAAGTAAAATAAAATAGGTCAAACGAGCCGGTGCTTGAGATAGTCGGTTTGGTATTTGTTGAGCGTCATTAGATCGAATTTGGACGTTGATGGCGCGTCTTGAAGACTCGGTGGGAGTCGGAGCTCGACGGCGATGTTGGTGCGCGACGCTGTGCCACTTTCACTTGACATTACATAACCAACCCGTACGAACCGAAGTTCGAGAAGCTAGCTTATAGAACTGGGTAAATGGGAGAGAACCACATACACACAATTCTACACGTTTAATACTGCCAATCTCAACGATAACCACGTGTAGGCCCAACTTTATATGCGTTGGCCGTTTCTATTATAGTATTATGCCTTCTCTGTCATTGGTACACCAGCTTGTATGTAAAAATGCCTCACCAATCGTTTTACGTACTTTCAATTCAATTTCTTGTAAAAAAATTTTCCAAAAATTACGCACCTACCATAATTACAAATCGAATATACAATTTTCATATATTATCATTTAACATTTGTAATTGCTATCATTTTTCAAAGCACACCATAATTTTGAATTAAACGTTTGAATGAATCAAAATCAACGACTCATCCAGTTTTCATTTTTTCTTCCTTAACTGTCATGAGTGAAAAAAAAAATGATTTTGCTTCTATTCTACATTCGAAACCGGTCAATTATAATAACACCAGCTGAATATTATGCGCTGAATTGAATTACAATTATTCATTATGAGTATTATGTAATGCAGTTTTTTTTTCGGTGGATCAGTTTGTTACTGGTCGATTGATGCTAATTCAGGTCAGGTATCGTCTCCACGTGTATAATTATACAATAATAAATAATCATCGTCGCGAGAAAGTGAAATGGCAATGGCGTAGAATCGGACGCGCCTTCGCCGACGTGTGTTACGTGTGCGGACTTAGGCGAAAGTGACTCCAAGGTCGTGCACGGTTATACGCCATTTCTAACAGTGATCGAAACGATTACGCGCATTATTACTGATTCTTGAATTATGCCTCACAAACCAGTTCAATTCCTTTTTTCTTCGCTTGTATTTCTCGTTTTGTTTCTGAACAACAACTGGTCACACTTTGCGAATCTAAACGAAACAAGAAAAAAAACAGTTAATTCACCAATAATCAAGACAATCTGCAAAAAAAGCAAAATTAAGATTTAATGTCTACATTTACAGACTAGATTTTAGCCTCCGAGTGTTTTATTATGAAAATGTATTATGAAAATGTAGTTGTCTCGCGTTCTGACGTAATTAATGTCTGAAAGTGAGTCACATTTGAAATCCTTAAAATCGTGGACTGAACGTGTCTTAAAGTCAAAGATTTGTTTGCTTACATTATAATGAAGGTATGTCGGTGAATTTTCCTTTCCGTTTTCATATTGAAGCAATGCTGTTGGTGGATAAACATTCGAAGTGTTCACCCACGTGTGAGCATCGAATAAATTAGTGTGATTGTAATATAAAACGAAATAAAATCGAAAGTGAAAGATTTTTCTGAGAATTTTCTATAGGCCGGTCGGATTATGAGGGGCCCGGGGAATATAAATAATTTCGTATCATTTTTGTGTGTGGGAAAAAAAAGAAAGTGATGCAAAGGAACCGATATGAGAATTGAAAGTATTCAGCCCGGCGCGTTTCATTCAATTTGAATGTTGGTTTTAATTTTCGTGGCTCCGCTTCACGTTCCTTATTCTATTCCCCGCCGTCGTTTTTCTTTTTATTTGTCTTTCTCTTTTGTTACTCTGTTTTTTTTTCCTCGAGAAGGAAGATCGTTCTAGGGAAACCACTGCAGTGGATGATGATGACCTAAATACGAAGTAGTGAAAGTGGCACGCCGCTGGTCAGACAGAGCCTGCCATCACCGCTCACCCACACACAAACTCGGCGCTCTTCCACGTACACCGAGTCGCTGCTGTAACCGACTATCTATTAACGCATCTTTATTAACTAATATGTCACATCAATTTCGCGAGGCACAATGCCTCGTATCTCTCTTTCTCCAAAAAGTTCGCCTCGTAACCTTTTTTTTTTCTTCCTCTCTCGTCGAAATTGTCGACCATGCGAATATTCGCCAAGTCACGTTTTATTTCAGACAACCATAAATGTTGGTAGAAAGTTGCAGCGCATTTTCGGCGCTCACACTCGCGCACTCTATTTCACTAACAAATCATATACGAATTCGTCATGTGCAAGTTGAATGTTCGTTTTTTTCGTTCACCTCAATATCTTTATTCAAATATTTACCTGTATCAGGTTCCCCACCCAGTGTAAATACATTTGAATCATCGTAGATGAAGGCAAACAAAAAGTATTTTCTCAGTCAATAGTTATCATATGAGAAAAATTTCTTAGATGAAATTCCCTCTCTAATGCTGCTTGCTTCTACTATTTTTGTAACAATATTCAAATCATGGTTAATTATTCAAGTTTTCGTGTAATCACGGCGAATATATTTTCAGTGCCGTAGAAATTTTATTCAAGAAAACATTCGACGAACATAGTGGAGCATAGCGGGTTATATAATATTTTATCGAAAACTGTCCGGTAGACTTATCTATATACACTGAAATTAACCTGTCTTTAATATCAATTTCGATCAGAGTTTATTACACGTTTACCAGAATTCAAAGACTTTTATAGGAAATTTCTTTTAAAGATTAACTCGAGATTGTTTCAGGATGGAATGGATTATGAAATTATTATTCATTCAATAATAACAATCTTTGCCGATACAATAAATAATAATTATTAAAAGAATTCCACATTTTTTGGTAAGCTTATCTACATTTTATAGTGGAAATTTTGTTGTGAATGAAACAATAATAATATTATTCACAATTTATATGAATGTTTTTTTTTTGTTTCAATAGCAGATACGTCAACCAGATGGCTTCGTTATGTTTGATTTTATTCATAAGATAATCGTGAAATTTGAAGTTTCAGGTTTTGTCAAGCGAAACCGATCCAGTAAAATGGAAATAAACTGTCATCGAACATATCGACTGGAAAACTATATAAGAAATATAATACCTGTTTGATGCTACGGATATCAAAGTAGAATTCTAAATTGTTTCAAAGTTTGTCCGTCAATTTGGATGTAATCAAACAATTTTGACAGCATTTCCACGATTTTTTGATTTATCAGCAGTATCAGTGCAACGATTTGACCTGTGGCCCAGTTTTTTTTGCACGTTCGAAAAAAAAATTAAAAGTAACCTCGTGTCACGCATTCCTTGAAATATTTTTAATTTTTGCAACTGTCAGCACAAAATAAAACCAATACACGAGTACACTTCTGTGGAATTCGGTTGATGTTGAATCAATTATGTTAAAAAGTTTATTTAAACTGGTCGAGAGGCGTTTTACAGTTTTTGTTTCTAATTTTATTCCAGACCCTCCTTCCGAAATTGCCTTCATTTTATTACACATTACAAAAAAGTACAAATGCACAAAAAGTATCAGTTATTATTCATTTTATTGACACTTGAAAAAAATGAAAATTAAAGTTTGAAGAGAAGAAAAAAATGCATGTAATTTTGACCGTAGAATCAAGGGTTTTTGTTAAATATGAAAGGTTGTGCATGTTTCACAGATATAAGATGCATTGTGAACGAAAGATGGTACATCGGGAAATAAAATATTCGGTACACAGCTTGGCCTACTTTAGAGTCCAAGTGTTCAAAAAGAGCCCGTATGACTAAAGTCATTTCCCGTTGTTATACACGTAACCGGAATCGAAATGCCCTTGTGCATTGCTCACTGAGAAACAGCAAAGTAGTCGATTTCTCATTATATGCTCAATATACATAGTTCGCACCAGTCAAACCATTCATTCATTTCATTTCAGTCTTTTCACAAAACTTTTACGTTCAATTCGTTTTGTATCATATTTGTTTGTTCTCAACTGGTATTATCATAAACGTATATACTTCCATGGAAAATTAAAATAAAACCAACGAAAGTCAGAGACAGCAAATTGTCGAATTTTTTCCAAAATTTTTTTTTATTTTTGTATTTGAATAATTACCTAAGAGGATGCGCTTTTTAATTTCGAGGATTTTATTTCTAATTTGGCTGCTATATGAATAGGTTTGATTCCTACCAAAATTTCTCGATCTGACATTTTGTTCCGCTTTCTTAAATTACTTCCACTTCCGTTCCAAAATTTCTTTCATGATTCTTACTTTTCCATCTCTTTTGTACATAAATCAAATTTTCCTTTCAGTTGAAAGTTTTTTCTTCATCTTATTGGTTTTGATCCGATTAACATTTTGAAATTAAAATCTTGAAAATACAAAGAAACTGACGTAATTTATTTTGCACGACTTTTTTGTATTTTATATGTTTTTTCCATTCTTTGAAAAGACCCCATGCCGCGAATTCGTTTTCAAAAATCGCTACTTTATAATTATACTATATAAATTCAAAAATTTTTTCGACTGTCTATAAAAACTGTTTATATAAATAAGCTCGAACGATTATCATAAAAAAAGAATCTAAATGCAGAAAGTGAGAAAAAAGACCTTGACCCTGTTTTATAATAATAGCACTGAAACCTTATTTTGAATAGGTCAATTAATTTTATATCATTTTGAAAATAAACAAAAATTTGCCCGAGTTGATCAATTTTTTTTATACTTTAGATGGATGAATGAAGACAGCTGTCGTCCAACTTTTTTTATTATTTAGAATACATTAAAACAGGTTTTAATTATTCACTAATTCTATTATACTAAATTTTTTCAAACAAAAATGAAAAAAAAAATTTTTTTTTCTTTTAATATTTGATATTGAAATAGAGAGCTGGTTAGTTAAGTATCTAATCTTTTTGATTTGAAGAGTCTGCGATGGAGGTAATTATAATGTGGTTAATCTTACCTTTGGTAAGTTGTATCAAGGGCTAAAAATTTTCTGGGCTACTATTATTAGGAAGATGTCCTCAATACCGGCATCTATATCCGGCATCCACGCACGCATACCCCTTACGCACAGCTTGCTGTTAAGAGTGCAGCAGCACGCATACAGCAATCATTTAGAATAAGTTGGTTCAAAGTCTATAGTGTCTTTAGTGTTTAGCTGAAAGAAAGATTCGCACATATTTTGAGTCCGTAGATCCAACGTTTAGATTCCTTTCATGTTTTGCTCATTTCAAGATTACAACATTCTGTTTTGTCTTGTTTTTCGAGAAAGTTACATGTCCATTCAAATTGTTGCATTTTTGAATCATTGTCATTTTTGCTAGCCTTGGTTCTGATTTAGTATCTATTTTACCTATTTTTTACATATGAAATGATAAAAAAAATAATAAACTGAAATTGTTTTGTTTATGAAAAATTATTTACCGCAGAAATTCAAATCGCAGATTTGAACAGGGTACATAAATACATCGGGCATTAAGTAAAACGTAAACAAACGAGTCGTAGAAAAAAAATACTTAATATAAGTACTTGTAATCTAAAAATGGTATTGCCAATTTGGTCGCAATTTTTTTGTCCAGAGTATAATTTCTTCCATGTGCCGATCAATCATTAATTTTATTTCCACTCAAAAACAACGATATTAATCTAATGGCTTGATATTAAATCGTAAGTATATTAATGTCCTAAATATTTAACGACAATATTGGTAATTAAAAGTATCAAGTTTCAATACCTCACAATTTTTTTTATTTCTAATTGTGAATGGAAATTGTCTACTGAACAACGTAAAAAGTTTACACAATTTAAATAACATTATGAATACATTTAATAACAATTGACTATTTAAAGAAAAAAATACACAAAAAATATTTATTAGATTTAATTTATTAAAAACAGGACTGGAATGTAATAAAATTTTGCGATTAGATCAAAATTTTAATCTTGCCATCGCTGTATGTAGTTAGTCATAACTAGACTAAAAATTGATTCATGTTGTATTATCGAAAAATCGCGAATGAATTTAAATCCATAGTGAAACAGCCACTACTGGAAATTTCGGTGAGGGTCTATCGAATAGACGAGATACGAAATTTCATAAATGCAAGACACTGGAATTTGAACTTGATGAATGGCCTTCCGGACAATTTGCCAAAGTAAGCAAATACGGGGCACTTAAATATGAATGTTTCAAATTTTAGTTTTCGCGAGCGGTGGAATTAATAATTATAAGAATGCGCAATGAATACGAACAAAAGGGACAACAATTAGCGTTTAAAAATAAATTATTCTCACAACAACTTTATTCGCTCAAGTTCATAATGATCGTTACGTTATTATAATGTAGCGTGATTTGTATATTTTTCTTCTATTTTCATATACTAAATTGAATTTGTATATGTTTATGATTGAACTGATCAGAAAACTAGATATGCAAAATCCAGTCATTATCTGTGAAATGATATAAAAATTAGAATTAAATAGATAAATATCGAGTATTGGATTCAAAATATAATAATATATATTGAAAATGTCAATCAATTGTGGTAAAAAGTGAAAAAAGACTGAGATTAAATTTGCATTGGAAAAAACGATTCGAGCATTATATTACATAATATGTTAAAACGAAAGAATTACACGTCTGGGGAGTGAAAAAATCTTGCTTTCGTTTTCTACGTTCACCAAAAAAAGAGACGCCAATTTATTGCGCCGCGAAATTTTGTTGATGGCATTAGCGACTAAAATCGTTTGGAATTGCCCGATGATTATGTATGGTAAATCGTAAAATTTTCCCGAAATGGGACGTTCAGTTTGATAGTGCTTGTGAATGATTGCTATGATTTGATGGGAAATCAAAGAAGCTGGTAAATAAAGAAAGGTGATAAAAATGCGACAACATATTACGGGGACATAGGCGCGTAGATAAATAGATATAGGCGAGTAAATATTGTGGTTGAGTTGTCGATTGGAAGATCGGAGCCCAGGTCGGTCTAGTCGCGAGTCCAGTTCGGTCGTCAGGCCGGCTTTCTCGAGAGGTGCACCTTGGCATACTTAAAACACAGGCAGCCAACCCCACGCTACACACTCTACCTATATTCTTTGACTCGCGAGTCACATCTCGCCAAGCTGAAAGGCTTCACACCGATTTCAGTCGTCTACGCATGTGTGCACTTACTCATACCATTTTGAACATGTTACATACCATTTTGTACGTTCATTTCTCGTTCTCACATTCACTCTTAACTAGCGACTCTCAGAATCGCCTGGTTACATAACTTATAAAACCAGGGTAGACTCTTCATTTACAACAAATTGACTAAAAATCTCTTCTCCGGTTCCAATCATGTGGCACATTCCGTTTCATGTATAAAAATTATGTGGATCATAATTATATTTGAGCCAAATCTGATGTTTACATCGGTGCAACAGATATCAAATCTATTATTCATGTTAATCATGGAATTTATCTTACATAGATATAGATTCTAAATATGCGTTACATCAAATTTTTTTTACTTTCTTTTATTAATTTTTTATTTGAAATCTCAATTACTCATATACTATTTCCACTTTTGATTTTGGACAGTACAAATTTAACGTTTCCTTTTGCGTTCCTCTGAATTGTTTAAATATATAACAGCGCGTCTTCTTAAAATCATCATTCTGAAAGCAAAACAAAAATGCAACTTTTGTTATCTTGTATAATTTTTGTTTTTTATCTTTCACGAGTCAACCTACTGTCTTATTATGTTTTTAACTCGACATTTTTTATGGCTACTCTAGGAAATTGACACAATTTTATTGTACTTGCAAATCAGATGCGTTATCATTTATGTACAATTCATCATCCAACGGGTTCAGAATGTTAATCTGTGTTTACATAGAAAAAATGTTCCAAATTTAGTTTATACATTTTGAGATGTGTGTTTGCATCTTTATTATTATTTTTTTTGTATTCAATTGCATCAATTCTGCATTGCGAATATATTATAAGATACACAAATTTATATTCATACCTATATTCAAACAATCAACAAATTTAAATAATAAATGAAAGTGATCATTTTTCTACTTCTATGTCATTTGTGACTTAAGAGCTGAACGGTCTATTTAGTTTTTTTCAAATTAACATGTTTCGTATTGTAAAGACAGCGCGGACCAGTTGTGTGCCTTGGTGTCGTAGATAATAAGTTATCGCACGTCAAATTACAGTGATTGTTATTTATGACCTATGCAGGAACATAATTAATAAAATACAAAAAACGCTCCACTTTTTACATCTGAGAATCGACAAAAGTGCTCACTTTCAATTGCAATAAATTTTATTATCTACATACAGCCTCATTATTTTCAAACGTCCGAATAATGAAAAGTTGTACAAACTATTCTACGTTTGAACACCAAATCTTATAATTGACTGGCACACTAATTTTCGTAATTGACTTTTTCTTTTTGATTTTTTCATTCCAACAATATTTCGTGAGTGTAAGATCTTAGCTGTCAGTGGGCGAACAGTCAGAATATCTCAAGACACGTAAATTACCGAAGTCGCACGATGTCTCTTGTACAATAACCAGGAATCCTGCAGTGTTCTGCCCACGTTCATTGTTATACCGCGCGGCCACTGTCAACTCTCTTGGTCCGAGTAGGGCTCATTGTCTATTATAGATTATACGCATTACATAGATTCAACAATTGGCATATAAAATCATAATTGCATAATAACCCATGCTCTGATCAAATCAGTCATTAAATTCGAGTTAAAATATTAATTTCAATTTTCCCCCTATAAATAATTAAATTAGCGTTTGTTTTGGGTAAATTACCGTGGTAATTATTCAATAATCGACATTGCTGTTTAAAATCATGAAGGTGAAAGATAGATGACAACGTTTAATCTAATATTTTCAATTTTTGAAATAAAAAAAAAATATTTTTTGTCAGATTCATGTCAACGATATATTATTCGAATATATATTAAAATTATAAACTGACACGGGGATCATCATCACAAACATCAACTGCTATATTGAATGCGCCAAATAAGTATGTCCAAAGTGCCAAAAAGTAATACGTCATAAGTGCCAAAAATATTGACAATATATATGGACCGGATTATTGGTTATATTTTTTGATCTATAAAATCAAAATTTTTGGCTATATCGATGATCAATTGAAATTTTATCGACATGATTATTTTTGCTAGAGTATTTCAATATATTTTTTTAACTAACATTAATTACTCAGTAAAAAAAAACATGTATAACGCATGTATAGAAAATAATATATCATATATATTTTTCTTCGCCTATAAATTTGGTAAAAAATTTTCCTTGGAACACAATATGAATTCCATCTATAAAAAATAATCGACCGGAACAAGAAAAATATTCTTGGACTAAAAAAATTAATTCTTAGAGAAAGAAGCCTTGAATGAAAGAAAAAACCCTTGGTCTAGGAAACTTCTATTATCAAAACCAAAATACTTTCGATTTCTTGGTTAGAAAAGTAAGATTTCTGAGTTTGGTGTTTGCGACTCTCCCCGGTGGAAATTGTAACAGCAGGTTATTGTGGGTAATAAATTCCGCAGGATGCAAATTGGTACATTGTATGATAAGTGAATTAGTGGACATTATGTATCGAGTGAGATGCAAGCGTAATATAGTGACTGAGATGAAAATAGAATGAAAAGCGGCGCGTTGCATCATAAATCTTAATATGTTCTCTGCCACTGCGAAGAAAGTGAGAAGGTTAATTGCATTGAAGGCGAAGAATTGTGAATGGTGCATTGCGATCGCCGAATGCAAACACAATTATTAGTGTTATTCATACGCGTTGCTAGCAAGGTCGCGTCATCGACGTGGTGCGGTGACTTTAACTCGTTGGCACAACACGAAAACCATCATCAATAAGCTTATAATGCTCCTATTAAAATGCCTCACAAACAGAAATTTTATTTAATTGTTTATGTGTATAAACCATATATTTGAAAATAGTTAAATATATTCAAACAATATATTTTTACATTTTTGTTGTTATTATATATTTCGTATCATATATGTTTGACAATATATAGTTTGTTAATTCTGTGGCTAAAAGGAACAACCGGTTAAGTATATAAGGTTTACGTATACACTTAACTGGGTTTTTCCTTTTAGTCACAGAATTGTTAAATAGAAAATAATCAATATTTAGAAGTTCGAAAATAAAAAATCATTATTAAAATTGTTTCATTCGTATATTAAATGTAGAACGGTTTGAATAATTGTACATATTTTTTGACCTATATCATTTTGGTTATTTCAGTTTTTATTGTATGGCAAATAATTGTCTTGGGAGAAGTTCTATCGATGTATGTTAATAGTATGCCTCGTACTCCTCGTAGTATGCACTGTAAGGCGCCGCTGAAATTGCTGAAAAAAGCATTACCCAACCAAGTATTTGTGCTGATTTTATGTATACAAACTTTTGATTAAGCAATGTACACTGCAGCGTTCCAGTATTTTAAGAGCTTATAATTTTGATAATACTGAGTCAGCCTCAGGGACAGCGATTTCCTCAAAAAATTAAGACCCTTCAACGTATGTACATTTTCATATCGGCTTTTTATATCAACGCGTTATTTCTTCAAAGAGAGTGTAATCAAATACATTGAGTTTGATCAAAAGTTTAGATGTTTCTCAATTCTCTGACTGTACATATCAGAGTCGCACATACATACATTTTTACATGGGCATTATCCGGAGAACAAGCCAGCACGCTAATTAAGTCGCTGAATTTGTTCTTTTGTTAAGTCAAAATATTTTCTACCTGCCTTTACAACCAAGGCTACTGAAAAAATAACTGTTTATGTTGTGTTTTCGAGTTTAATAATTAAGACCGACATGATTCACCGTGACTCATAATTTTTATTGGGTTACGTAATTAATTTATGTATTTAATTGATTATTATGATCAGCACATTTGCGGCTAATTGGGTTGAATTAATTATGCGGCGTTTTATAAATCGTAAAAATTGAATTTAAAGAATTAGAATCAAATAGATGGTAGCAGAGAGCGCGTAAACTTCAGTTCTCAATCAATTTCATGAAACTGGCTTGCAAAATTGATACGAAAAATCATAAAAATAAATTAATAAACAAAATAAGCGGTTAAAAATCAAAGTATGGCATGGGCATGAAAAGTCAGATACAAATTGGCAATCAGTTTTTTTATCCCGGATTTAAATTTACAGCACAATTTAGAAACTGCAATAAAGAAATAGTGCAATGAAGAAATTGTCCCGTTGATACACTTGTACCTACACTGCCTCGGAATATTATTATTTTTATTACATAAGCTCAGTCGCCGTACGCTTAGTCAAATAGATTATTGTATAAGAGCAAATTATTCGTACTGAAGCATGAAAGTTGCGAAGTTGCACGGCATATTTAGTCGCAGCAGGTAGCAGAGTAAAAGGGAATCGACATTCGACACTGAGTCTGAGAAAGGAAGAGAAGATGATCTAGGCCAGTGAAGAAGGAAAGTGAATGCTACTGTCTAACGTAGATAACTTTGTATTATGCTCATTATGCAATAATTATCATTACCCATTAACATTATTTTCGTAAACCGAGCTGCGAGTTCTTATATTGCGCACCATGTAATTACCGTCATCGTCATTTTATCATTTTTTGTATATTTATCCATCAACTAACTTTAATCAAGTCATATTCGCGAACTTACAATTTTAATCTAATCTCTTCAAGCCTTTTTTTTATACTCATCGGTGTAATTAACTAATAATACTGTTCGAAAGACTAATCAAAATGAAATACCAAGGAAATGAATGAACATTTTAAATTGTTCGAATATTTTCAATAGGCAAAAAGCAGAAATGTAACACGAAATTTTTTTTATCTTAGAAATATTTGGTTTCTCTGATCCCTTGTCAATCAAGAAGATGCACGTACACGGTAAGACGTTGTAAAATAATAATCTTTGTATCGGACGGGAATTCATTATTTTCATTTCCTGGTTATCCTCGAAGGCTATATAATAAGAACAAAAACTTACAGGTGGAACTTTCTCGTGCTTGAAGTATGAATGGACAAAGAGAATTGAACAGCCATGCCGATACTCTGAGTCGGAATGATGGTCTGACAATCATCGCGCTGAACAAGAGGAAGTCAACTTGAAGGATGACACTCATTGCTGTGCTATGTCGTCCTTGTTGCGGTGGAATTCAGGAAACATATTTCGCAAATCAGGATCATCGGTTCTTTTTTCTTATGGCTCACGATGCATATCTATTATGAGCCATGCCATGGAGTATGTATCATACAACGTACCTCGTTAGACACATGCTCGAGTAGATCTTGTAAATAAAATTTCATTGTTTATTCTAATTGTTATTATTTGTCTTAAAAAATTAATTTAATCGTGTGTTCATATATGTTGAAAAAATTGTATCGTATATTTATCACTTACTTTTTGACGGAATGCCGTAAGTCAGCAGCGGTGCAAAATTAATTGTGTCAACCTGTTTAAGTCGTGCTTGACAGTTCGTTGAATGATTGGGACTCTCGTGTACAGCTTTTGTGTGTCCAAATGAAAATGAATCGTCATCAGCTTTTGGTTTGCACATTGTATAAAGAATAGAAATTAATAGCGCCTTCTGAAAAGTTCGTTGAACCATAAAATATCAAGTGGCACGTACAAGTTTCACCGACTCGGCAAATATTTTTTCCTATATGTTTTGTGAGAACACGTGAGCTATCTATTTGCGATGAATGTGCAATCTTTCGTCTTTTTTTAAAATGCTTTTCCAGTATATTCTTCGTAACGATATTTCATTCATGACAACCGAAATCATGACATCCTAAATGCCCAGATGAAACTTTACAAGTACCTTGATAATCTATAATTTTCAGAACAATTATTTTTCTGAACGATTTATTTATTTATCGTTTATTATTTTATACGAAATAATTTGTAGAAACAATTTTTTCCAATTGCGTTTTGAGTGTTACTTTCGAGCTGAGCTTTTAAAATAATTAAATAAATAATTATACAAATGTAAAGTATTACGACCATAACGCCTAATGGTGAACGGTTAATTGAAATGTGCCGTAAAGTCAATTACACTTTAGCGTCACAAGTTTACGAAATACGACTGCAATATGAGAAAATTCACTACTGCAGTTTTACGTTATGCGAGGATGCCTTCAAATGAGCTGTTGCTAAAATTTTATTCCAAGCTATTTTTTTAATTTCACATATTCTTTGTTTGGTTTAGACGTTTCTAATTTTTAAGCATAGAATTTTCTAGAATTTTTTTTTTCACGTTTATTTGAAAATAATTCAATTTTTTGTCGTCGAAATTCGCAATTTTATTTTTAAGAATTTGTACAAGTAAAAATGTTACCGCGTTTTATATACTTACAGTTGTATCGATTTAAAATCATTTCTAACAAAATGTATCGAGACATGTGCGTCATAAGATAGCTGAACCATGACCCGCACGTTTCATGTTTATGTTATATATGTTCCTGCTACGCATTTCTCATTACATATTTTTCAGAATTACCGCTTTTTTGTTGCCAAAATAATTCGAAATAATTCAGACTTTTAAAGGATGCTATACTTTTCAACGTATTCCGAAAAGCTTAAATCATTTTCGATATATGACTCTTATTATTATAGACTTTCCAAACCAGTAAATTGTGTTTCATTTATCAGGATCGCAAATTCAGATTTTTGGTTCACAATAGTTATAGTTTATGTATTTTCAATTCCCCTTTATAATTGAAAGTAGTCAAATATGGTATATTGTAGTATAAAAATGAAAAGTTTGCAAAATTGGCAACGAAGTCGTATATCGTATCAACGTGTTGTGCCAAGTTCTCTCTGTGATATATTTTATGTAAGAGATATTTTGAAATTGAATACGTGAAATTAATCATGATAGTTAGTATATCTTTTAAACATATTTTATAGAATTATGATATTAATTAAAACCTCACCTTTTTGATTAACAAAAAGATATTCGTTCAAACGTAAATATAGATAATCCTTTTCCACATCATGTACTTCACATTTTCGCATTTTCTCTCTTCATTCGTAAAAGTGAAAACAAAAAAAAATAATAATAATATTTGCAATAACAATATTATTTTGTTGGAGTTATAAATTCATACATACTTTTCAAGGAAAACGTAAAGTAAAATATTTAAAAAATAAATATTCAGATTTTTTTTAAATTAAGTATTAACTGACTCAAATAACTGATTGAGTCGGACAGACCCAGACTATTTTTTTCACAGTTTCAATTAGATATTCTTTAAATTTGTTGATAATATATGATTGTTTGGTATCGAAAAAAAGTTTGTAGTTTCTGTTAATAGTTTTTCATAAGAAAAAACATTTTGTCCATAAAAACTGTGCAAAACTTTAAAAATGTTAACTGAAAAAGGCAATAAAAAAATTGTTGATTGTAATAAATCTTTTTGATATTCAGTGTATCGTAAAATGCGCGTTCACAAAATACTTTGATGAATCTTTTTTTAAACAATTCTTTTTTCTGAGTTTATAAATGTTTAAAAAACATGCCGTTAAAAAAACTGTCTTCTATTTTTGTTTTACATTATAAATAGAGTTTAAACTAGAACTTGATGAGTTTCTCAATTTATACGTTTATTTTGTATATTTTAAAAAACATTGGGTCCCACAGACCCAGTCGGTTAACTTAGTGTTATATTTCGGCAATCAGTTAGTTTGGGGTTAAGAGCCTTTCGAGAATATTTATTGGCAATTAAGAAGGTGGTCTTAATCGACAAATTTTTAATGATTATTATACTATTATCAAATAAGTATATAAAAAAAGGAGGAGAGGTACCAGCAGTCAAAGTATTAAAATTATTCGGCTATAATATAGTTGAACGAATTTGCTGTATATGGATGTGGGAGAAATATAACAGTATAATTAGAAAATCTGGAATTAAACATTTCAATGAGCTTCCACTTTTATCTTCTCGCTAAAAATAGCACAAGCCAAAGAGGAGAAATATTTGGAAAAAGAAACGGCGTGTATAGTGGTTTGAATATGACATAATCGCACGCCGTTAATTGAGCGAAATAACGTTGCCCGCGTGTATCTAGCATTTTGATAAATGTAATCCGCGCCGCAAATGTACCTACCTTGCTTTCTTGCAGCGCAGTGACCTGATTCCGTCTATGCAAGAGTAAGAGTGTTTTTAAAACAAGAGAGAGGTAGATTAGTAGCGAAATTTAGGGGGAAGGGAAGGGAAGATGAGTGCGAGTGAGAGGGACGTCGGTGCAGACGGAAAGGTGGATAGGTGGCAGCCGGTGGGGGCCGCAGATATGAACAAGAAGTCGGTGAACGTTTCAAGACACGTAATACCCGTCACGGTAATACTGCTATAATATTATAGCACTGCTAATGTCATTCATCTATGCTTTAATGGGAAAACACTTGATCGTTTCGCAGTCGCTGTTCGTCCAAGATGAAAAACCACCTTTCCACTTCTTTTTATATGTTTATTCTTTTTGCTTTCTTTTCTTTTTTGTCTTGCCAATTATAACATTGAATCTTATATGTTGATTTTGTTTTTATCCAATATTATGCAACGCTTCTCTCATGGAATACAAAATCCGAGTCGAATTGAGGGAAAAAGCGACTTTTTAGAATAATAAAAACAAGAAAAGTTGTTTCAAAATGTTGCATTTTTGTGTCCGAAAAAAAAAAAAAAAAAAATTAAATACAAAATTCTAGTTGAACGAAATTAGGTCAGTTACATGATTTGTCGTAATTCTTCAAGCCGATACAGCTGTCAGTAAAAAAATGAAATCAGAAATTGTGTACATCATGGCGCTTAGCTTGTTCTTTTAATAAATGGCGCTTATTTTCAGTTTTGTTTTAATGGATAAAGTTAATGACTCTGTAAAAGATGGGTCATCTCACACTAATTTCGGTCATTCTTTTCTGTTCCAGATGATTTTCATTCTTAGTGTAACTAAATGACCTGAACATAAACCCCTGTCCAGGTCAATGCAACAAGTGGAAAAAGGTTAAAGACACTTCCAGACAAAGGTACGTGAAATTTGAACCGATTATACTGAAATAAAAGTTTTAAAATTAAATTAAAGGCACATAAAAAAGAGAACTTCTTTGGAGTATAAAATTACTGACGCGTTCGGTACTAAAAGGAGATAAGATTTTTGTGCGATTTTATAATCGATCAACAGAAAAAAAAAGTATACCTATATAAAATGAATTATGTTCGCAGATATTTTGTTTGCACGATATTACGCAAGCCAACTAAGAAAAAAAAATTAAGTGCGACGTCTTAACATTTAATCATGTTTTGTTCTGTTGTACCATTGTAACTTTGCGTATTTTTTTTTCATGGTGTTTTCGCGTTAATTGAATGGCAGGAAAAAAGCCGAGCAAATGAAAACAAAGCGTATGCAACAGTTGCATGATAGCGATCGGAAAATCTCGGAAGTCTGGTCTCCTCTCTCAGGGGGTTGCGCAGGCTCTCCGCCGGTATTTTCACTCGGAGTCGCGTGACAATTCGCAATGCAATTGTGCGTCGCGCTTTTGTGTGCATTCGCGTACGTATATCTTATATTCTAATTCTGCCGGGGTTCCGCACGTATGACTCCGTTCGTTACGGCCGGCATAACAATGCATGACGTAACTCTGGGGTCGAATCCTCCTTGCCTCCTCCGTGCAACGTTACAGGAAAGTGAAACTCTCGGAAACCAGGTCACACCCACATCGTGCTCACCGCACTGGATCGCGCGCTGCGGATCTACCAAATGAAACTCAGATAAAGACACACTTCTCACTATCTATACACAGTTCTGCTTTAGCAAATCGTTTTCTTTTAGTTATAATATCGTCGCATTCTTGCGTAATTGCTCGTAGCCTTTTATGAACCACTGTACAGTTCTGTCCGATTAATGTTTTTTTAATTTTTTCAATAAAAAATACGTTTACTGTTTTCCATTACCGTCAATATTTTTTTATTGTAAATTTTCGACTTTGAATTTATAGTTCATGCTGAGGAAGCTCTAAAGTGATAAGGTTTTTTGATCGACGCGTCTAAAAATGTTTTTACGAACGGCACGACCTGGTGCATTATACCTAATCACGATTTTTTGGATTTTGTAAAAATAGGTCAGATTCGTTTAATCCGTCTGATCTGAGAGTAAAATTTTATTCCTGGAACTGTATTATGCTTCGTTGGTTTCAACTGTGCAAAATTACCATCAATTATTTCCAAAATGGAATATGAGTAACAGTTAATAGGAAGTACTTATTATTGTTATTTTAATATAGTGATAAGTAGTGGCCGAGGGTACTACAAGGCGTTTTTAAATTATCCCACTTTTCATATCAATTTTTAAAATCAAGTCCACGTGCATCTTCGCATGATTAAGTGAGATTTGTAGAGTGCACAATTTCATTTGCATGATGGGGCTTTCTCATTTCGATAAATAAAATTAGTCTATTTTCTAAAATTGGAATTTCGATTCGAAAAAAAAAACAAAAAATAACATAAAATGAGAAAAAAAATTGATCAATTGAATTATTATAATTAATTAATAATAACGCACTTTTGTGTGTATGAAAAAATAGGTATTTTTATATTTCTGAAAATATTCGTCACATCTTGATTTTATTAGCATATTATAACAGTACATTTAAGTGAAGTGTATACTCGCCATTAAAGTGTAACGTGATTAGGAGGTCAATGAAAACTGATAACGTTTATCTACGAGCAGAAAATTTGTGCGTAACAAGTTGTCGTATTAACGAATAAATTATAATTTACGCGTATATCCATTCTCTAATATTATATAGTAACATGTATATAAAACTTTCACGTAATAAAAAAATCTAGTCTCCATAAAAACCAAAAATAGTAAATCATAATATTTTTAACGCAAAAATGATTGTCTCGTTTAAAATAAAAAAAACGGTAAAATTTCAACTTTTTTAACTTGAATTTTTTTAACACATACAAAATACAAAAATAAAAAGATTCCGGAAAATGTATGTCGCACTTGTTTTCTCATTTCGAGTTCGTTTATATTGAACGAACAAAATCCGTTGTAAATCTAATGTGAACAGGGCGATCCAAAATAATTGTTTGATGCGGAGCAAAAAATGCGCTTAACTATATAGTGGTAAATATATTTGGAGGTAGCTGTTTCTGAGAACGACCTGGCCGCTTTGGCGTATCAAGTGCAGTAGCAAGTAGTATGTTCGTTCTTGACAGGAATGATCAGCGAGCGCGTGTTTGCACGTGTGGCTTGCTTCGTGGCATAGATACGATGACACATGCACAAGCTGATGCACGTGTACATCCAATTCCGTGTTGATATCTAAGTATTGGTTGATCAGTGTGGTAGTGAAGAACTTTGCCAGAGCTCGCAACCCTAACCTATATACTTAAAGCCAGAATAGCGCGAATCAGTCGCACAGAAGCCGGATATAAAGTTTGACTTAAAAAATAATAATATACGTAAATATCATTAAATTCAAAGTATCTAAAACATAATATCTGAAAAACTTATCAATTGACCCATTGTTTTTCATCTTTTAAAAGTTACATTTTCTATCATGACTATATATGGTTTTCACAATGTCCATATGTGGTTACGATTCATAAATGGTTTTGTATCGTTATTTCATCATAATATTTTAGTTACTTTTGAGTTCATGTTTTGGGCGATAAGGATATGCATTTGTTGCACGCAGTTTTGAATTCTCTTTTGCTTTATCGTTATTTTCGTATGCATGTAAACCTACTCGTAAACTAAGAACCTTTAGAAATAAGCGCTTCAGCTGAGTAGCATTGGCAGACATTACATCTAAAATCAGAGTCCCCTGGCCTCGACATCTGCGTGCAGACAACACGGCGTCAAAACTTTGCTCGTTATGTCACACGTCTTACGTCAAAAAATTCACTCTTGACCAGCGTGAGACTCAGTGCGAGAGTCGTCGAGATGCTTTCAAATTTTAAATTTGTACAATCAAAATAAATATCATGCGACAGTGCGTTCAACAGACAAATTGCAGTAAAAGTATTTTTCTAATGAGAATTGCTTTGTTATATTAGGTTTGTAAGAACCAGTTTAAGGATTCATCTTCGAAACTGTTCTCATGAATTGACTCTGCACTTGAAGCCATATCTTGTTCTTATTGAAAGGTTTCATTGAGTCTCTACTCTAGAAAATAAATTAATCAAAACCATGTTGTACAATGTATAGCTGTGATTTTAATTAACTTTTGATCGATCTCGTTTAACGCACTAACAAGTGTTCGTGTATAGTATATTCCGAATCATTTAAATGTATTTTGTGAATGACACAAGAGCGACCATGTTAAAAATGCATTTAAAAATATTTCTGTAAAAAAAAACAATATTTAGAATAAATAAAAATAGCAGTAACAATAAATTCAATGAAATGGTATTGATTTCCGAGATTGTGCATAGAGGAAAACAGGAAAATAATGTTTTTCTCGTTTATACTTTTGTAAAAATATATACATTTTTATTTTCTTCGGTGTATTATTTTTATGATTAGTTCAGGATATACTTTTGCCGGAGAAATTTTCGTTAATTTGAATGTTTCTTGTTTATTTGATTAGATTGTTGTTTAGCTTTCAATTGCTTTATGTTAATACATTCTTTATAAAATAATCATAATAATGGGAAAATTTTTATTTTTTATGTAACCAAATTGTTATTACGTAATAAAGAATTGAAGAATATTTGTATGCAAAGTAAGTTATGATTTGACCATTTTGCACGTTTTAAAAATTGAATTCTCTGCATTTGAGATATTGAATTTTTGGAAATTTTTTGGCAGAGTTATCTAACTATTTGACAGACGAATGCGCCTGAACAAAACAGAATGACTTTTTGTTTTTTCTCGCATATAGAATAATCAGTTTGAATACAAAACAAGCATGTGAATAGCCATCATATTCAAGACATTTAATCTCGCGCTTTGAAGCTAATTTACGAGCATTCTCTGCGATGCAAAAATCGTCAATACAATTGAAACAAACATGAATGCTTGAATGGGGAAAAATTGTATCACATACAATTGCATGAAAAATGATATTCACTTGAATAAATTTTTGTTTCAATTCTTGAAGAATTCGATTTGACAATTAAAAACCAAAATTAGTATCATTTTTTCTTCCATCTACATTTTTCACTACGATGAACAATGAAGAATGACTCGTATAATAACGATAGTGTTATAGAAATAGTGAAAAGTCGATTTTATCAGGACAATTTCATTAGCAAAGAAAAAAAATCTAAGAAACGGTTTAAAAAAGAATACAAAGTGGATCTTATGTAACAACGTTCTTTTTAGTGTTCAACTTTCCAAAATTCACAATGTTTTTAGCGTCAATCATTGCATAATAAAGTCTAGCTTTCGAGTCGAACTTTTTTATCGTAACACTTTTGCAAGCAAATAGTTCGATTTGTTTGTATAAAATTGCTTTTTTTTTTTGTAAAAAGAATTTTTTCAAGATGATATTAATAAAATGAAATAAAATTTATATAATGAAGAAAAAGTAAAGATTGTTGGGACTGGTGTATACAAAGAATGAATCGAAAAATCTCATGTAAAAGTTTTATATCAAAATATATTTACGCATAAAGATGACAACCGTGAGAGGCACTGACGTGCCGTAATACAATATATTTTTCGCACGTGCAATACTCATTCTCGTACTATTTACATTCTTGCATCCACACTTGATACATTTCGAGGCACATGTGTACCGCCCAACGTATATTTTTGTAAATGAGATTGAACGTTATCTCTGTTTTTTGCGAATCGTTCGAATGCGACCAGCGGAAGTGCAAACGGATGCGACAATCGTTGCTTCTCGATCATAATCCGCCTTCTGATCAATCAATTTCTTATCTTGTTGACACTTCTGCGTGGGCATCGACGCTTAATGTGTGTACATTCACACGCGTGTGTGTACTTTGAATAAATTATACGTCACTTTCTCGCATAAGTAACATCAACAATTGTAAGAACAAACAATGAAGCCCGCTTCACACTTGACTGTCCTGCTTCAAGACTGTCGTAATATTAAAATCCTGGTACTTGAGAGGCGTTGCTGCATTTTCTTCATTGGATCAATATTTATTTATATAAAACAATAATCATCAATTTACACGCGCACACACATACGCACACACAAATATAAATCTTTAATTTTTCTTTACACTCATTTACACTTGTTCAGCTCGTCAATGGGTCTTGCATTCACTCGACACTTAACAAAATATATTACCTTTTACATATGACATAAAATATAGATTATCAATAAAATAATCGATCACCTTATCTATATAATACAAAAGTTTGGACGCACAAATTGATTTGTGCGACGACGAATTTGTAAATTAACTAAAATTGCCACCGTTCACTGTATGATTATACGAACTTGGGACTTAGTTTCGCGCTTCGTTTGTATATGATTCCTTTTGTTTCCATCTGTTTGAACGAAAGAGATCTCTTTAAAAGTGCCTCGAATGTAGTATCCACGTAAGACCCTTACGTTAGTACTCAGGTAACGAGAGTGATAAGTCTAATGATCGTAACGATCGAGCGATAAAAAACGCAAGCATACACACATACCGGACTGCGTAAATTTTTTTTTTTTTTACATTTTCACCCTTTTTTATACAAACTGTGTCGGTACATTTCTATTCAAACGTACGAGTTTTGCTATCATCATTCGAACGTTCTCCTCCCCGAACGAAATATAATTTCGATTCGCATTCTGTACAAATCATTAATACAAAATCTTGTGTATAAAAAAAGACAAACAAAGTTAAGAGTCATTGTCGCAAAAGGGTAAACCGTGTTACCATTCTGTTAGTCGTTGCTGAATCTCGAGACATCGTTACACCGAGCATGATGTAGAGTTTATGTACACTGAAAAGAGCGATGAGTTGCGCGCGCACACGCGCGCGAGTATTTCCACGTGGTTCTTGTATGTCATCACGTTTGAGGTGTGCTTTTTTGACGCATCGCGCGGATGCCACAAGTATAATCGACCAGTCTTAATTTATTTTGTTTTCTCACAAAACGAGCGAACACTATAGATGATGTTCACAAAATTTGATCGCAATTAATTATTGTAACAATCAACAAAACAGTCGTCTAACAAAATTAAAATTTAACGTTTGTACAAATTTGTTTACATTGCACAAAGGGGGGGGGGTGGGACAGGAGAAGTACAGAACGCGTTAAATTAAGCTAAAATGGTAACAATGGGATTTCGTCATTGAAATATAGATTTACGTATAAGTTCAGTCGGGCACGTTTTGACTGTCTCCACGTGGGTTTCTGCCGATTCGCCAACATTTGCAAAATATCGCGATTTGGAAGTGTGTAACGCATTGATTCTCATTAGCAACACAACACAATTCAAAATTATAATATGTAGAGCAGGAAGAGAAGAGGAAGTGGAAGAAGAAGAAATAAGAAAAGAAAGAAGAAGAGCGTTCACAGCCGGATCACACGCGTGCGCCCTGCGGGGCGATCGCGGTTGCTTCGTCACAGCGGCCCCGACAGAGGAGTTTGTACGGGCCGTGGCATTATCCCGGTGGAACTGGTTCTCCATACGGAAGACGACAACGAATAACAAAGTGACGGACTGCTGGTTCGCTACATGGGACCCATGGTGCTTTGGAATTGGTCCAAGTGCCTGGAGATCTCACGGTGCAGGTGATCAGAGGACACGCCGACGCTACTTATCAACGATCTGAGGACGTTGAGTTCCTCGGTGAGCAATTCGATGCGCTTTTTGAGAAGATCGTTGTCCTTGACGAGCAGCTTGACCTTCTCCTCGGTCTCGCGGGACCTCACTTTTGCCTTCTCCCGGGACTTGCGAACGGCGATGTTGTTGCGCTCCCGACGTCGACGGTACTCGTCGCTGGCCTTGTCGATTGCCTTTGTTTGTTTGCGGGCAACGGCAGCGGCCGCGGCTGCAGCGGCTGCGTGATGCTGGTGGCCCATCATTGACTGTTGTTTGATATTCGCACCGGGCAGCCGCGACTGGGCAGCCTGCTGGTGCCCCAGGTGGTGCACCGGGTTGTTTCCGGGTTGGTGGACATTGGACGGGGTCAGGGTGGTGAACGTTGGTCCCGCGTTTGAGAAGGGACCGGCGTTGTTCGTGGCAGGACTGTAACCGCCTGTGGGGTACTGCGGACAATGGCGACGATAGTCGGCTGGGTCGAGGGGCTCTTCCTTAATGCTCGGTGACTCCGAGCTCGAGCTATTGCTGTCGCTGCAACTGTTGCTGCCTTGGTGGTAGCTAGCGCCACTGTGCACCGGCTGTGGCATGTACGCCAAAGTTGTCCGCGGGTACGCCTGCTGGGAACGCGAATGGGCTTTGACAACGTGTCCCTGGTTGTTCGCACCGTTGCTCAGCATGTCCAGCAGACCGTCGTTGAAGTGCGAGTCGTCGATGAGGTGCTGCAGGTCGATCGAGATCTCCGGAGTGTTGAGATCCGTGAGTTCTCCCGCGGCGGCGCAATGCTCCGCGTACTGCTGGTGCAGACTGGCTTTGCTCGCCGACACTTTGCTTACAACCGAACTGGTGCCACCACTTTGCTGCTGGTTGTGGTTCACTTGCAGAGCTGAATTGTTGTTGCTCAATATTTGGTTGGTCTTTTTGAGCTCGCCGTTGCCAGCACCCTGTGCCTGGGCCTGGTGCGCAGCCGAATCGTACATGACTGGAGATTCCATTGCTTCCTCTCGAAACAATCACTTACAACACATCACAAGTCCGAGGGACCTAGTCTCTGGCAGCGCGATGTCAGAACCACGTGCGTTTGTCACATGCGCGCACAAATCAATCCGATCCCTCAAATCGTTCCTTTTCAACGATCGCGAGATCGGTGATCAACACTGCAGTCCTTCGGAACACAATGTCAACAAATCAGTCGGCCGATAACGAACTGGTGTCATTTGCCAGAACACTGTCTGTTCGCGGATGACGATGATAGTTCACTCAACACTGCTTGCGAGCTATACTTTCCAAGTTGCACGAGCGTCGACCCGCGACTGGACGTTTTTGCTTCTCGCTGCAAGATTTCATGTTAAACGCGCCAACAATCTAACGCGCATGCGTCCCTCTACGACCAAATGCCCGCGCGCTATACGCCCCTCTACGTGATCCGTCCGTGGCTCACGGCTACCCCCGCCACCCACAAACGCTTTTCTTTTATTTGCCTTAGCCCGCACTGCCTCTTTTCGACTGCAACCGCGATACTCAACTTTTCTTCAACAGAAAACTATTTTTGTCAATCAACCTCGATGACAAACACCTGCGCTTTCTATGTCGGTTCGTGCATCCAAATATTTCGCGCCTGCACCGCGCCGCGTGCGTTATCTTTCATCCACATTTTCACCAGCTTGGACCGCTCTGGCCTAATTTCGATTATTTAACATGCTCAAGTTTTTTTTGCACTTTGAAAAGTTTCAATGTTACTGATGTAGTTGGATTTATCAAATGCTTTCATTCGTTTCACTCTTAGAAAGAATATTAGTGAAAATGATTATATATAATCAAACAAACCAATCATGATGACAAAATTAAAAATTGTTATACATTACATAAATAATGAAAATTTGAATACATTCGGTTTTCTAAAAAGTCGTAATTTTTATTTGAGTATTAAGTAACTACTTTTATGCATGCTACTTATAAATTCATTTCTCTTTTTTCTTATGAATGAAACATTTATTAAAAAACTTTAATATTAATTAGAAATTTTTTTCCGGGGTCAAGTTGAAATTTCAATTACAGACAAACTGTTTGTTACAGGCTTATAATACAAAATGTAGAGTTAAACACAGATATTTAGTACGTTTTCAATTATGTACATATAGTTTTAAAATGTATATGTAATAATCTAGGGATTTAATTTAAGAAAAAAAAAATTCTTAATGAATTGAAAAATTGTGATTATTTTCAATGCCTTGAACTATGCAAGAGTATAATATATAGCAGTACATTTTTACTATACATTACAATACATTTTACATTTTCATACAGAACATAAAAAATTGTAAAAATCTTCAAAAACTATACAAAACTTTTCATCTGAACTGAACATTATCACTCATAAATTAGAATTTTGTCTTTTTTTATATTGACATTAAATATATTTATATAGGGTCAACCGGGTTAAAAGGGAACTTTTGGGGTAATTGTGACAATTCAAATAACATGATTGATTTTACAACTCCACATGATTCGAATTGGTTTAATAAAAAAAAAGTTGGTTTAATAAAAAATTCAAAGTGTCACATTTAAACCCATATGCCACTCTTTTCTATACGTCAAATTTAAAAAATTTTTAAGTTCCTATATTTGGGATTACAAATTTTACAATGTTTAAAATTTAAATTAATTTCATACTTTAATGCTCGTGCAAAGAAAATTAGAAGAAAAAACGACAATGCCATATACTTAATAACAATATTTATTTTTTTGACAAAATTTGTCAATATATACATACGATGTTTGGTTTGATTTTTTACTAAAATAAGTATGCATAGTAAATATTACCTTCTATTCGGATAATTTGAACCAATTTCATTAGTTGTATTATTCATAAAACGTTTGATTACGTTCAGTAAATAATTCTTATTACATTTGGTTTTTTTTGAATTTTTTAAAAGTCTTATTATTTCAATGCTGTTAAGGACATTTCAAAATATATCAAAGAATAACTGTCCAGAAATTATTGTTATCGATAAATAAAAATTTAGGTGTCTACCTTATCACTGAATGCGCATCAACAGAACTTTGAAAGTTAAAATTAAAATATCTTGTCTTGGTAAAGAAAGTTCATGTATAATGAATATGAAGAAAAACCCTTACCATTATCGATAACGTATTCCATGTCGATAAAGTTGCGTTCACTATTCTCTTCTTGGGTAATCTAAAATAAAATGCTAACAGAACGGTCGGTCACTTACCATCATAATAATGTTTCGAAATATCGTGCATGCTTATATTAGGATAATACAATATATTAGTATAGTGTAGTAAATAGTTTCTTGCTTTCCCTTTAGATGTCTCAAATTGTAGCTTTAGAGAAAAAAAGAAGCGCTTTTTCTGGGCGCTTGTTCTTTGAATATAATAATGTATGGTCTAAACCAAGATTGAATTTGAATAAGTTAAAACATTGAGAATATAACCAGAATTTATTTATTTAGTTCTGAAGTACCAGAGATTAACCAGGCATTAGGAACACTATTCAAAATATAATGACACATTTTTCGTTGATTTTGTCATCGTAAAATTTTTTAGTTCATAATCAAAGGAATTTAGTAAATTAAAAACTTCTTTATATTCAGTCTGAATATAATGATTGACATGGTCACTTTTGATTAAAATACATGCGACACAATAATTATTGGAGGGTACCCTAACATCTTTCGACTTTTTTTAAATATCAATAATTTTGAATAATTTTATATTAAAAAATATAATTTTTCTAGTCATTTATACTTTACCCATATACTGAAAGAAAAAATTGTAAAATTTTATTGTTATCCAGCAGTAGGTGCCACAATTCATAAAAAATTACTGCGAAATCATAATAATTATTATAATTATATAATTAATATCATTCTAATTATAATTATAATTAATAATTTTATTAGGACATTTGCTTTTAAAAATATGATGGCAAAATTTTTTTTTGGACGCATTTTCGCTTTTTCCCTCACGGACGAAAATATAAACACAAATTTTATAAACAGGATATACAACTTATTGCCGCTTTTTTATACAAATTTTATATATTTTTTATATTTTATTTTATAGAAATTAATTTTATAAAATGAAAAATATAAAAAAAAATATAATAAGAATATACTGATTATTGCCGTTTTATAAATTTTATATATCTTTTATATTTTTGTAGATATATTAAAATATATTTTCGTCCGTGAGGGATCTGAATACAGATTTGCGATCAGAATAAAAAATAGATCCAGATAAAACTAAAAGTCGATTTTTTTCATTTACTTTAAAGATTTTCATTTTCTTGAATTATGATTGGCCCATGGCAAAAGGAAGGGCAATTGTCAGCGTGCAACAATTGCCTTGCCCTGATTGGCCCTTGAAGAGTAGAAGGGTTGAAAAAGAGCCCGGAAGCTCTTTTCCCCCCATTGGTGCGCGTTCCCCCCCGGAAATGGAATAAATTAACGAACGCCAGGGCGGAACGCCACTTATGGTAGAGAAATCGCCAGCTCCAGAACTCCTAAGGAGTGAAGACCCCGGAGGACGACCAAAGCAGAAAAGGTGAAGCTGAAAACAAGGTAAGAGTATTGTGACAGGCCATAAACGCGCTTGACGAAAGTCGCACAAGTTAGGGGTGCTTGACGAGAGTCGCACCAGGTTAGGCCTCACAGACGAGAGTCGTGAGAATTGACGGGCAGGTGAGAACCGCCCGGGTGAGTACACTAGGTGAGAACCTTGTACTCACATAGAATAGAAAGTGCCTGAAAGTCATTAAGAAAAATCCGTCATCTAAAAACCTAGCTTTAAAATCGTTAAGTCAAAATTGCTTTTCTCGGGTCGGGAAGCCCATTTTCTTTTTGTTATAATTAAAGAGTTAATAAATAATTAATGAGAGTTGAGAAATTGATAGATAATTAATGAGATTTGGAAAATCAATAAAATAAGGAAATCTGAATCGACAATAGTTCGTCAGATAAAAAATCGATATAATAGAGTAAATATTGTCATGAAAATTGATCGTAACAAAACAAAACAAAAATTGTCAAACAAAAAAGCGAACCAAATATTAAATAAATAATAGATTCATAAATAGTTGGAAAAAATTAGATTATTTTCTGTGCGCAACGGCGCGATATTTGAATAAGATATTCCTATTGTTCATTTAATACTAATTAGACATTTGTTAATTAAAATTATGAAATATTAAAATTCAGAATAAAAAGTAGTGCGAACGTCGCATTTTGTGTTCAAGGTTTTGGCTTTTTTCTAAGAAAAAGTCAAAACAAATGAAGTTTGTTATTCATTAGAAATAAGTTCAATAATAGAAAATAAGTATTATCAGCATAAAATTTTTGTTCCACGTCAATTGTTAAAATGAAAAGATAATTTGAATTGACATTTAGTAAAATTAATGTGACTTCGCGGTCAAACTTATTCAAGAGCTAGAAAGGCGGGCAATTCGAATTTTGAATTGTAAAATTGAAATATAAATTCAATTAATTTGAGAAATAAAATAATTTTGATATTTTATCTAAACATACGAACCGCGAACGTTACACATTACATTCTGTTTTTCAAATTTAATTCCATTAAGACAAAATATTTTAAGAATTTGTGTTTACTATATTTAGCGACTTCCTTTTTGAACTTTATTGGAATTTCCGCTTGTTGATTTGACCTGGAAAAACTCAGGTATAATTTAATATCGCTGTTTTACTTTAACTAATAATAGTTAATAATTTGAGAGAAAAAAGACGCATAATTTACATCTTCTTAACTTTCAAAAATATGAGAATTAAAATAAATTATACATAAGCTATCTAAGTTTAGTATAAAAAAATATGCAACAATAATTTAGACATCTTATATTAAAAAAATCTCAACAAATTCATCCAATGATAGAATATTGGAACATTTGAGTAATCTTTTTGAAATTTTTGTCAGCAATTTGATTATCTGTTCGAAAAATAGATTTTTGATTCTCTGTGGTTGTAATTTCTAAGTAACTCACAGGCGATCAATGAAAATATTCGCTTATCAAAGAGCAATGTTTCTCAATACGTCCTTCTCAAAAGATTATAGCGTTCTTGAATGCATAATATGCTAAGAGCTGCGAAAAAATCGTTCACCGCTTCTCAAACGAAACTATTCAAACTGGACGATTGCTGGATATAATTCTTGTAGATAATTCTATTCTGAAGTAAAAATATATAAAAGCTGTATTCTGAACAATGTATTGTTTAGACTATAATTGCGTGATGTCTATAAATACGAATGACAATTATTCTTTGCCCGGGAAAAAAGTCCAGGTTTGACCAGACATGGAAATAAACTCGATTAGATCAAAATATGCCAAATATTTTATAAAATAAATATTGGTCATATGTAGTCTATATCGACTGATTAATAAAAAAAAAAAAATGCAGATAAAATATTCCACTGAAAACTAGTTCAGCTTTTAAAGTAAAAAATAATTTTATTTTCATTTTTTTAACAAAAAAAGTCTATTTCATGAGATTGCTACGACAAAAATTCTAATTAATTTTTTTTACCGGAAAAACTAAGTTCGAGGCGTGTCTAGAGTATTAAAAAAATTTTTCCAACTAATTTAACAGTTTTTTTTCATTAACTTTCTATTTATTTGCCAATCTTGAATGACTAAACGATATTACAGCACCAAAAATAAAAATATTGTTCTATAATCTTTCATAAACAATTTTAAAAATAGTTGAACAATAATTGAATAATAATTATATCGATAGTTTTCAGTTTTGAAAATACAACCTCTCTAGCGCAAGTCCCCTTATTCGATTCGAACCTTCAATTATATACTTGTTCATTATTGCTTAAATTGAAATCAAATTTCTTTGTTATATTTTTGTATCAAGATTCAATTTACTTCATTACGAAGTAAATATGAATATAATATGAATAGACATACCATTTCCGAATGATAGTTGGTTCAAATTATAAAACAAAATGAAAAGTCGATTGTGTTGATTTTCCGCAATTCGAACTCAATCAGCCAATCAGCGTCAGAAAATTACTCCACTAAGGTTATAAGTTGGAGCGACTGATAGGTCGGTAATACAAACTGCAGAGGGAAAGCGATTTCTTGGCGAAAAGCGTTTTGCCTGAACGACGTTGGGAAGTAATCTTAAAGTAAGCGATGGTCGAATGCTACAAGATAAATACTAGCTTTGAACATGCTAGATGAGAGAAAGCGCCGTACACCAAGTGACATGTCAGGAATCTGCAGGTGACGTATTAGCGTTATACGGGACGTAATACCTTAGTGTGAATCACACCATGTCGCTATCGTACCTGGGGTTATGAGATCCCGTAAACAGAGTGAATAAAGCTAGACGGGATTGCTTGTGTACGTGCGAGCTTAAACTCGCCGGTTATCTATCTTTCCTCATTCGCCATTATTCTTCATTATATTCGTCTAATCTTTAAGAACATCTGATTAGTATTTTATATTTTGGTAAATCGTTGAAGAAACAAAACAAAAATAAGCATCATCTCTCAAACCGCGAACTGTTTTGTCAGGTAATAATTTTCATCTTGAGATTCACTCAAGAAGAAAATGTCTGTAGAGAAAATGCGAATTTTGGGTGAAATAAAATTTTTAATGTCATCAGATTTGTGCTTCATTTTGTTTTGTCTTTCAATAGTGGGATTTTACAGTTGATGTATAATCGAGCTGGAGTTGTTGTTACGAAGCAGATGAAATTTGCGAGATTCGGGTACAGCTATTTACAATGTTCGTTAGTGTGTTTGTGTCTGTTAATAAATTCACTGACAAATATTTTATAAACAATTCATGTCGTCCTAATTAGCAAGATTTTATCGATCATTAATTAGCTAGTCAGAACGAAAACGTCCGGTAGAGCACACATTACGGTAATTGAATTATTTCGATTGCGACAAACGTACTTCATTTTAGAAACAAGCTCCAACGTTTGATTTATAAATATCACTTATAAACATATTATCATCGATGGTTCGCGTTGTTAAGTAAAAATGCATTTTTGTAATTGTAATCAAGACCAATGGCGATCAGAGAATAATTTCCAATTTGTAACGTAAAATCAATGACTGGTACAGATTATATCCTTTGTCAGGAGTCGATACTGATGTTTGATAAATAAACTTCGAACAATGCAATCTTTGCTTTAAAAATATATATATTTTTAATTTTTAATACTATTTTCCGGAAATGAATGTAACTAAGTTTTGATAAATTGATATGATATATTATAATTTTTTCTTAAGTAATGTGATGATTAATGCAATTTACTACATATGATGCAAAAAAAATTGATTAGTGATTAGAGAAAAATGTGATCAGATCCGATTATTTCATGAATATAAATATTTTTTCGAGAAAGCAAAGTTTGATGGAACAGAAAAAACATGCAATTTTTCAAGTTATAAAAACAGAACAGTCCTTAGAATGTAGAGAATGTTGAACGGAACAATCCAGACTGAAAAAAACAAATGATGAAAGATATCAACAGAGAAAACGAATGCCAGAAACTTTTGAACTGTGTACCATACAAAGCGAGTACTTACAACAAAATTCGTGCAAAAATATAATCGAAAAAAAGAGCAAAAATCAGATAAGATTAGTTTTAAGTTCTTCATGTAAACATGGAATTATTCATTCAAGCTTTTTAAAAAAAACTGTCTTTATATTTTTATGCATGACTAATTCAAAAATATCTTTTCTTCCTAAGAAGAAACCTAATTGAAATGAAGTTTTCGTTTTGTTTATATTTTATTTTTTTATTTCGATTTTACTTAATCAACATTCAAAGATAATTGAATTTGGTTATCAAATTTAATTTGATATTCAAAGTATAGTTAATTCTGTAATTTTGGGCTTCTGTGGTTTTACTTCGACTTTGATAAAAAAAAGTATTTCATTTCAGACGATTAAGAGTGTATGTAAGGTATATATGAAGAATTAAAAAATAGGTCAACTTTGGAATTTCTTAATAGCCAACTATTGTATGAAATGAGTTGAAAGCAAATAAAAGAGCTAACGTTCAAATATAACTCGGAATTTTTTCATTAATTTTTATACAAATTTACAATAATTGTGTAATAACTTAGAAACACTACTCGCTAAAATGCATTCTATGAAACCTATGATAGCACTTTCTAGAATAATCTTGAATTAAAAAATGTGTGCTTAATAACGATAAGATCTAGTCTTCAACTCATTTCCTTGGCAGCTTGTTGGACTGAAAACAGCATTTTTTCACTACTTTTTTTCATACTTTTTTCAATAAAAAAAAAAAACTACAATAGTTTCGAAGCCATAATTGGCACAACTCGATTGGAAAAACTTGATTTCAAAGAAAAAATTTTATAGCACGTTTCTCAACAACTTATACAAGTATCATCATATTCAGTATCGTCCTATTCATTCAATAACTCATTTTGGGAANCTGTATTTTTAACAAGTTTAAAAAATGTCTAGTTTTTT
>JAAMPD010000333.1:0-60306 GCA_025266255.1 Trissolcus basalis | reverse complement strand
GTTTTGTTTACATGCATGAATGGATTTTGTTTTTGAATAATTTAACGTAAACCTGGTTGGAACGAGCAACTTCCGTTGTTTAATTGAGTAATAACCTTAATAATTTTCTTTTTCGAAGATATATCTGAAATTATTAAAACATGCAAAATTTCGACTTTCAAGATTGTTCATCGAATTAAATTATATTTAATAATACTATACTTGATGCGATCGAAATGATTTGGAAATTCGATTAGATCGCGATTAGATTATAAACGTGAAAACGAAAGAAAATTTTAGCCGGAAACGTGAGTCACGATTGAATTCTTAATCGAATAAGTAAGTAAGGGCGTATTGCCTTGCACGCCAACAAAAATCGTACCAATTACCCATTGCAATGAAATCGCATATTTGAAAACTTCAAATTCTCCAAATACCTTATTATAGAACTCGTTGATTAGATTATGGCCCAATTAATTTTTACTTTTGGTATGATTTGTTTCAGC
Source organism: Trissolcus basalis (assembly GCA_025266255.1). NCBI lineage: Eukaryota > Metazoa > Arthropoda > Insecta > Hymenoptera > Scelionidae > Trissolcus > Trissolcus basalis. The sequence goes on along the minus strand of JAAMPD010000333.1, from coordinate 59,821 downwards.
GCAGTTTTCAAAATCTCAGATTTAGAAATAGAACTGTCAATTTATATATAAGTCAATTAATTTTTTAATACAAACAAAAAGAAAGAAAAACACTTTCAATCAGATAATTATTGGCGATGCAATTTTTCACGGAATACGATTGAATATTCAATGTCAAGTTGATCGATTCGCAAGTGAGATATCTTCGAGCGATACTTTTCACTTTTGCCATTATATAGTTCAACAAAATGGATATTTTTTTTTTTTTTTTTCTAATCATCATGAATCATGTATTTCAATTAATAGTCATAAGTAGAAAAAATATGTTGAATTGGGTTCTATATGCTTAGGAGGCAAAAATGTGATACATCTGTCTTATACGGTAGTTTAACATCTCCGATTGATAAGATGGGACGGTGCAGATTGCACTACAATTCGTAGCGTATGAATCTGAATACTTAACGTTCAGAATTCAGAATGGAGAAAGTGTTAATATCTTATCGGATGCGTTGCTTTGCTTAATAACCGTAAAATGACTGTGTTGACGATGTGAAAGAAGAAAAGTGTATAAGCCTATCCTAAATCATACACGTATTATATATGCAGCGCTTGTGTGAAATGATCGTAACAGCGGAAATGTAAATTTTCGGTACACTATAATCGTTGCTTCCTGTAAAGCTGTTTAGAAAACTCGATGCACTTTTTTGCATAAAAATTGTATGGCGATTAAAAAACCGTTCGTTCAGTTGCTCGAATTTTGATTGTCTTTATTTTGAATCGTTTAGGAAATGTAATCTCGAACTAGTTTCTCGAGTGAAGAAAAATCGTCAAAAATACATAATCACTTTGAGGTAAATTTTTTGTTAGTTTGTTTGATACTTAATAGATCACTGTTATTAGTTTTCCTGATTGTAAAGTATGTTTAACGAAAACGTAATATTTATTAGGACTGTAAATTATTTTATGGCGCCTCTTTAATTTTAACATACGGGTGCAATAAACTTTTTGATCAATGTGTTTCCTTAATTTTGATGAAAAGATTGGACTTTAAATATGTATCGTTAATACCCACTGAAGCTAATAAACGCTATTCATTTTTCGAACACATCAATTACTGCTTGACCATCACGAACTTTCTCCCTGTTAATATTATGCACACATACCAATGGTGTGTATAGTTAATGGTTACTGTTAAATGAAATAAATCAATGAATATGGGCTCAAAATGCGTGCCGTTTCCGGAGTACTATTTTGCCGTTGAATTAAAGTTACTGATTCAATGTGCTCGTTTACCAGTATGGGACGCGACGCGAGCTTCGTAAACTGATGTTCAACTGACATTAATTGTATATTATCCACTCTAAATTGAAGTAAAAACATTCATTTATAAAGTATCATTATCATAAGCGATATTTCATTCTAAAACAATTTATTTATTTTTCTACCTTATATAAAAAAGAATTTTCCAATTCGAAAATTTATTTATATTTACACAATCTGTATCTAAACACAGATACATAGAAAATATTGTTTGTTGTTTGGGATAAAGTATTTGATTAAATACAAACAAAATGTCGTCCATGTTCCCAGGAATATATTTTCGTCCGTGAGGGTATATATAATTATTATCATTATAATGTGAAATTACACAATTTTATATTTTTTTTATTAATTAACTTAGTCTTAATCCAATTTCCCATCATGCCCACTAGCTTATGATGAAAAACAAGACGAAGTCATGAATTAACTTTTTTGCTTCTGTTAGATTTCCCAAGTCACAATAGGTTTATCGCAAAATGAACTGTTCATTTACCTGAAAATTGAAGTGAAAAAACTTGTTTAATAAAAAGCCAATTCAATTTTTATGACAACTAGTTTGTCAAGTCGAAAACAATTTTTTCCAAACGAATTTCTTGTTCTCTCGCAAATCCTTACTTGTAAACCTATGGACTACATAAAAGCTTTGCGGTATTTTGTTACGCGATTTTAGCACACGTAACTGCAACGAGAGTAAACAACCAAGAAAAGGCGCAAATAAATTGCTGCTGTTCATTTAACTATCAACGGTACAGAAAACAGGCTGTTCAATCGCCAATCGTTACTAAGGGGAACACCGTCAAAATTATTCGACTTCAAATAATTGAGTAATAACATATCATGCTGGAGATTAAAGTTTCAACTTTGGTTTAATTTTATACCCAATATTAAATGTGATGAAAAAATAAATTCGTTATTTACTCGAGCAAAAAAAAGAAGAAAAAAAAAGACAGATGCATCTGCATTATAAATAAATTTAATCGATAATTGAAAAACGTTTGCAAACTTTCTTTCCAATAATTAATAATAATGAATATAATATCATTACGGAGTCTTTTTCTGTTTTTGCTGCTTGTTAACGATTTGTTACTCTGAATCAATAAATGATTCACAACCTGTGAAGAAAATAAAAATGTTTGCAATGATTTGAGCTGAGATTTAAAAATGAAATGAAAAGCAAAGATAATAAGAACGGATTGTTTGGAGGACGATCCATGATCTTGTCCGAGCGAGGACGACCTATTCGAGGCAACGATCTTTGGTGATGTAACTGACTTGTTGGTCGAAGCTAACTCATAAGGCGCAACTGCCATGGTGATGTAAGTTCTGGTAACCGAGGTTACGAGACGCAGCCTGAACTTGAAATCCTCAGAGAATCTTATAGTGCATTCATCGTCGAGAATGTCAAGTGAGCCATAAATGTCACAACAATTTTCTGTCAAGCGAACATTATGTTTATAAGGACACCTAGTTTATTTAATCTTCGACCGTTCATGCCATTTTAGTACGGATTACTTTTTTGCACGGTTGACATTTTCAAGAAATTTTCAGATATCAAATACAATGAAAGAATTTGAATGGAATTTGTTTTGTCTGTTATTTATTTTTATTTTTATTTTTTTTATTTTCACAATTAATCTTGTTTTTTTATTGTCTCAGCGTTTTTAATTTAAGAAGAACGTTGATAAATTTGAATAGTTGTACGCCAGCATCTGCGATACAGAACTGGAATTATCGCGAACAAATAATCTTGGAGAACAATTTTTCATTAGCAGTAAAGGTTGGTCGTATTTTATTGCCCTGACAAAACACCTACGCAAATCAGTGTAGCCAATCATTATAGCTCACTGAATGTTTCATAATTAAGGTTTTCTAATATGCAGCCGGTAAATTAAACTTTTCGAATGACTGATACTTTTTTATTACTGATCAATCACGATGTTGCCATTTTAAAATTGACACGCAAAATCACCGTGCGATATCAATGGTTTGTTTGGAGTCCTTACACTTGGGGTAAACTGGGCGTTGGCCACGCGAAGCAAGGTCTCGACATATCCTAGACCGACGGTGAGAGGTTCTGCGATAAGACCAGTGCCACTATTATCCTTCTCAAATTGATTACATATTGTTCCCATATGTGCTCTAATACAATACGGACGAAAAAATTCCTTTCAATTCTGATATGAATTTTTCTCATAGTTGAGCAAAACTTTGTAACGAATGATTCGGAAATGTGCCATTTTCAAACTCGTTACAACTTCTGAAATCAGAAAATAAAAAAACTGTTGGAGGGGACAAAAAAAAGTTTGTAATGTTGGGAAAAAAACTTGAGAAGAATGAATCGATGAAAAAGCAGTTGACTATTAATCTCGGGCGCGTTGCAATTCTTATTTTTGTGATGTAAAATTAATTAAAGGCAGTGAAGGGACGTGCGAAATCGGGACAAGGAAACAGCATATGAGCAATGTCTACACTTGACGGGATTGCATACTCCTCCCTCATTAAATTGACAACGCTGTTTCAACTACTCGCTCACTATATTGCAATAGTTGCACACTAAAATATTGCACGCTTTAACAACATATATGATTATACTAAATCTGTTTGCCTTTTTTATCAAACTTTTTTCTTTCTTCTACTCTCATTTGTAATGCAAATCATGCAATTTTGCAGAACTTTAAATACAATGTTTTCAGAGTCTCTAATTGTACCTTTTTGTCGAAGAAAAACAAATAACTGTAAAATTAAACTGATATTTTGTTCATTGTTTTTTCATGACAAAAAAAATCAATATTCTGTTGTAAGAATATTGTGAATAGTATGGAGAATTATTTTTGATTCGAGAATGGTATGATTGACCAATTAGTAAACACTATATTTACTTATCGATCGTATTGTAATGTATAAAGAATATTATTCCATGAATGTTCGTGATATTTCACGTGTAATATAAACGATACATGAAACGAAGCAATCCCATTACAAAGGGCATCGAGGAGTTGTAACAAACTATAATAAGCAGCATAATCGATGACACAGCTGTTGACAATAAGTTACATAATTCTGCATCAATCGTTCTGACGACATTCACGTGAAATTAAATGTTATCAGATCATTCCGAATGCCGTTATGACTTCGACTTACAATATGAATGAAAAGGCTAACAACACTGTGTGTTGCACTTAAATGTGCTCGCATTACTCTCTATCATTATCGTCAAGTTCTTTACATTGTTGAAAATCTAAACTATCAAATCATGCTAATGAACCGAAAGTTACCTCCCATTTTCACAAATTCATAATTACATAAATTTAATTGTTCAATTATAAATTAATTATAACCTAAAATAAAATAAAACAAAAAAAAACAAATTATAAGTGTTGAAAATTAAAGTTGCTTTTATCTGGTTATTCATATTCAAGTTTAGCGCTTTCACACATTCTATAATGGTTTTTATAATTTGTTTATAAATTGTCTGTTCTCAAGATTTTATTTTGCGGAAGCCGGAGTAACTAGAATGCAGCAACTAAAATCCACTTAATTTATTATTTACGTCCTGTGATAAAATGATTTTGACGACTAAACTTGATCTAAATGATTTATTGCATGGACAGTAACTAAATTAGAATTATGTCACAGGAACTTTTAGCGTGTAAAAAAAAAAGACGATAATTTTGGCTCAGATATGAACTTGTTTTTTTTATTTGTAAAACACTTAGCTTGAGTAATCACTCTAATGGTATCGTTTCGAATGTATTTTAATTGGTAACGAAAGAACGAATTCATTTTATTTTTCATAATTTGAACTCATGTAGAATACTTTCTCCGAACAATTGAAAGCAGCAATTATTGAACTAACGCATAATAATCGTCGCGATGTTTATACGGTTGCATTGTGGTAGTGGTAGTATAACACGTTCTTAGATAGAAAAACGAATGCATTCGCTCGCTGTAGGCCATCTGTATTGAAAATGAAAGTCAGCAACAACATGCGATGTATCATAAAAATTAGACGCTTCAACTTCTTTTTCCCCTTTTGCCATGGGAAAACTGAAATTAAACGAAATAATAATCGCATTGCAGAAAATTTGCAAATTAAAACAAAACTTTTTAACTCGAACGAAACAATTTGTTTAAAGATTGCAATTATTAATTGTTTGAATATTTTATATCAAGATTGTAATATTTTATCATTACAAAACAAAAGCGTGTACAAGATCAGATACCGCTCTTTTATTTTTCCCATAAAATAATCATACACTTACCGGGATAAAATTTTACAATTTATCATAAAAAACGAAAGTTGATTTTAAATTATGATGTCAATAAAATATATTATTTTTTCTGAATTTCATCTGCATAATGGACACGTCGGCTTTTCACACATTTTATATTTTAGTTTTACAAGATTAGAGAAACAAAAAGTATGTTATGCAAATATGATATCATATTTTTTGGCTGTCAGTAACTTTCGGTATTCATGTATACCCCTTTCCATGAACCGAATATAAACTTTGTCAGAAGAAAAGGCAACGATTCTTTCTTGATCCTGCCGATTTTCAAGGCAATTTGTTGCACTTGATAGAAAACCGTCGGGCAGAAAATGTCACGCTGACATACGACGGATTTCGGCAAGGCACTGATGCATCTTGCGACAGGATTTTCATACATCTGAGTGCGGCTTTCATGTTATACCGGGCAATTTATGCCAACTTTCGTACTCCGAATGCATTTCATGTGAACACGTCGATGCGTCAACCGATGTGCGACAACAACAACAACACGACAAAAAAAAAACAAATTTAATCACACGTATTACATTTTAGCTTACAGCGATCTTAGCAGTATCATTTTTGACGTAACGTATTATGTTTGATTTTAAATACCTGTCGATTATAAGTGGTCTATTTGGATCATGATAACCGATAATTACGACGTGCTAAACACTTGCGATTCACATTTAACATACTCAACCTGACAGAAAAAAAAAAACATTCAAGATTCTGGTAAATCAAGCTTTGACGTCTTGATTCAAAAAATTCGTCCTTTCCAACTTGTTCCCACACAGACAAAAATATAATTAAAAATAAAATTTAATCATTAATAAATTATTTTTATAAAGCGGCAATAAATTATATAAAATTAAAATATAAAAAAATGTCACATACATCTGTTTTAATATCTATGTGATATTACAGACACTATATTTTATAATGCTGCAAATGTCACATCAAATGAAAGTGGAAAAATGTTTGTCAATTTTTTTGAAATTGCTGTATTGTTGAATGTTTGTAATTGCTTGCTTGAGTGTTGTCGACTTTTATTTTCATCATCTTAGTTCACAGAGCAACATTGGTGTAGGAAGCTTATTTAGGACAAACGGTGCATGTTATAATCCTTGTTGTGATCAGCTTGAATAACGGGACTACGAAAGCGAGGCTTCCTCTTGCGATCGTCGATACCGGCGACACGTTGCAAAATCTAATTAATCAATGCATTAAAACGAAACTTATACGTAACATCGAGCTAACATCCCGCGAAAATAAATAATACATTGGCAAACGGGAAAGACTTACAAAAAATTGTCTGCGGACTAGCGAAATCACAGTGTTTCCGCAATATGCAACATGGCTTAGGAAAATGCCAACTTTTGTCCCGACAAGGTTCTTTATCTTTTGCGATTATAGCAGCGAGAATTAACGTGATTCACGTTAGGCAATTCATTAACTCGGCGAAATTATAATTCGTGATCATTTCGCGGTGAAAAACCAACTGGCCGAAAAAAGAAATGAAAAAAGCATAACAACAACTCGAACAAGAACACACGTGAAAAATCAATATTTTTTCTTAATACCCCTGGTGAAAGAATGAAAGAGATTTACAGCCGCGCTCACTGAGAAAGTCGTTTCGATTTCGACTAATAAACGAAGTTTCCATTTAAAGAGCTGCACCACTCGAAATTGAATACAATCGTAGTATGTGGTACGAGACATTGCATAATGTGCATCATTACGGTTTTGATTATTTCCAATTCGGAACATTCAATTGTCGATTTGTGATTTGTTTGTGAGACATTGCGTCAGTAAGTAGATACATGCTAATTTCCCACCTAATACCATACTGCCACTGCCACTTCACCTAATTCTTTTTTTTTCTTTCTTTTTTTAGTTTTACTGCAGCATCAAATGTCACATACCTGAAACAAAAAAAAACAGAAAAAATGTTAAAAATGCATACATGATTGAGTGTGTTACCTTAAGTTATTTGCGAAATTAGTAAGTTTTCTGACACAGACATCAAATGTCTATACTTTGCAGAGCAAACGGGAGTGCTGAATTTTGTCATGAAAACCGGTATTTCAGGATTAATAAATAATAATTCATTTTTCACATAACGGTTCTTATCAATTGCCAAGTTTGCTTGTGCAATCGGCTCTCTGTGGCATTCATAAAATTAAACTCAAAATTGAAATCTGCCATTTATTTTGTTCGTAAAACCTCTCTGAGAGCTGTGGGCTTTTAAAAATAAAACTTAATCGTAAAACAACGGAAACTTATCTCCAACACCTTTTGGCTATTATTCGTTTTCTAAAGCAGTGTGTTATCTGTCGGAGCGTGTATCTTCCAACGGTGCAATAAAAAAAGCACCGAGAGAACTCAACGAGCACTTGATAGAGCTCGGTCGTTTTTATTTTGCGATACAAAATTGCAAAATAAATCAATCACTCTAACGCAGTCTCATGCAAATTCTGCCTATTCCGCAACGCATACAAGCGACAGTGGCTTGCCTTGCTTAATCAGTGAAGTAAAACACTTAGCACCTACGTGTACGCACCTGCGAGTCGCACAATTTTCGTTGCCGGTTTTTCAAGAAAAATGATATCTCTCTCGCTCCTACAGCTGAATAGACTAACATATTTCTCGTGATATTTTATATCATTAAATTTGCGCAAGTCCGTAACCACTGATGGGCATCTTGTGAATGGAGAAAAAGTTGAGTGGAAAAAAAAAAATAATAATAATAATAATAATAAATAACAAAGAAAATGAAAAGATGCATCGGTCGTTTTGAGTAAAATTAAATGATCACATCCGGGTAGTTTGCAAGTCAATTGTCTAAGAGTGTATATTCATCGGTACGAGTGCTCTTTAAACAAGTGTATGAAAAAAGGTTTGATGAATAAAAAAGGATATCCCATTTACAGTATAACTAAATATCATCCTGAAATTACACGGAAGAACGAGTTAGAATAATTGGATCAAAACTGCGCGAACGCTATAACGTCAGTCGATCACTTCAAGAATATCGGTGAAAGTCGAATGCAGCTGGAAAAAATGCAACGATCTATTTACATATCATTGGTTATGGAGCTCGCCAAGAACGTTACGTAACGATAGTCCAACACGCTAATACCGTCGAGTTAATACGATTATTCGCGGGAGATAAACTTAATGCTATCCAGAGGGATAGGCTTTGAAACGATCAAGTGCGGAATTTTGTCAATAATTTTGTCCTCGGTAAAAACAGCTTGCTGAATCGTGTCAAGAGTAATGCCAGTGGGAACAAAACGAACAGTTTTCTCAGTCGATTAAAGAACCCGCCTAGACTGATGATTTCGGACTGAATATCGACGAATTGTGAATTCGTCGTCGTCGTTTGAATTCCAGTTTTCTCAGTCTGTTTCTGTTTCAGACTCAAGGGCTCCGGAACAATCGCATTAGTGAACGGTACACCCAGCCACTTTGTGAATTAATGCCAACAGTTTGGGTTGCACGATATTGTATATTTCGTTATACTTTATGAGAATCATGCTACTTTTTTGTAAAAGCCAAAGATCTTATCGGATCGTGAATAAATCAGTAAGAATTTATGCAAATATCTCAACTTAACGATTTATTTCACGTATAAATGTGATTAAGATACGCTACGCGTACACACGTCAATCTCCTGGGGCTTAACAAACCTTAGCACTTAGGATCAACCCTGATGTGAACCTTTTTCGAACAATCATTAAGAATCCTATGAAAGTTCAATCAATCTATTATTTTTATCATTTCTCACACATTTTTGTTTTCATCCATGCACACGCCTAATCATGTTAATTGAATTACGTTTCACGTCAATACTTGTTTCTAACCGAGAAATCGTATTACGGGTAATAATCCATTATTATACGCAAAGATCAGAGGGTAAAAATTGATATATTCCAGTTCTTCGGGTATCAATTTAGTTACAAAATGTGTGACCAAAATTAAAATGCAAAATTCTCGTTTGCAAAAGTGTTATCTATCGACAAAAATGTGCATTGTTATGCATAAAGTAAAAGTTGAACACTGTGATTAAATATTTCGAAAACAATTTGCTCTTTTTGCAACGTGAGAAAAATTTGATTAGTAATGGACAGTTTTTTCATTTCACGTGCCGAGAACCATGGGACCACAAATATGGTGCGGTTCTCGTGTTAATTATGAGCAAATTTTAATTGATATTGAATGCACACGGGGCCACAATCGAGAACAGTTTGTTGGGCATGATCATTCAACGTGTCACTTTGGCTCTTTGATACACACGACGCGTGTGTTCCTGCATTTGACACGAAACGAGCTTCTTAATTATCGACACTTTTTGCGCAACGTCTTACTTTGCGTGTTCGTTAACTACAAAGGCAAAACTGGGACGCCGTAAGAACCAGTTTTTTACGTGATGCCTAAATCAAATAATCACTTTAGCTAAAATCAGCAGACAAAAATTGACAAACAATTTTGCGAAAGCTGAGGTGCCATTGTTGATCGTCGAGGTGCTTTTTCAAAATGACACATTTTCGCGCCCATTGTTGAGACAATCGGGTCACGATACTAGCATGGGTGTAAGGTTACAAACCTCGTTGTTCGTCCAACGATAAATTTCATATTCCAAACAAGTTGATTCAGATAAATGACATCTTCGCAACCAGATGGCGGCGCGGCTCGGCGCGGATGTTATAAGAGAACGGATTCTTTGAATTTCGCAGGATGCATGGTATTTTATTCATTGCATCAATGCGACAGGATAATTTTTCTAACAGAGGTAGAGTTTCTTTAATTCCAAAGAAAATTGTCAGAGCATGGAAATTGGTTTATTCTTTTCAGATGCAACTGAGTGTGGCTGTCTGTTCTCTGTTTTCGAAAAAAAGTTAACATGTGTCAAGTGGTAGCGGACCGTACGATACGCGGACAATTGTTCACAAGTTGGGAACGAGGAAGCTGCCTTTTCATTTCATTCTTCTTTTTGTCTCAAGATTTCTTCATTTTCAAATAATTGTCTTTCGCCATAAGAAACCAACATTTTATACCTTAAAATATTAATATTAAAACGTTTCAACATTTTGTAATTATAAAAATATTCGTTTGGTAATCGACTTTGGTACAATTATTTTTAACTTGAGGTAAAATTTCATTCTAAATTCTAATGAATCTATTTGACCTGACAAGTATGGGATTGTGAATTTAATTTTGCATTGCCGGGGAAAGAAAAAACAAAAAAATAACATTTCAATTAAAACTGAATGGCATTTGTAAACTTGTTACCGTATGCCTTGAATTTTTGTGAAATAAGTCTATAATATACTTTTTCGGTGGTTATAAATTAGAGATACCTTTAATGAAACACGTGAGAAAACGCATTATTATAGCTCGTGAGTAACTCTGCGTCATTATGTTTACGTAGATTTGTAATTGAACTTTTCGAACAATTCGAAATACGTTTAAGTGAAATTAGACGTGACGACATTATTTCGTCCAAGTTTTAAAAATGAAAAAAATGAAATAAAATAAATAAAAATTAAGGAAAAGATATTTTTTGATTCACCCATCACTTTGTTATCAACAAAAGTTACGTTTGAAGAAAAATTGATGCTCGCAAATTGTCGCAGGATTATAAGACAAAAATAACAGCTGCATAGCGTGTGTAATAAATTTGCCGTAATGACATATACGAGGTTAAAAAAAAAGAATGTTTGTTACATATTACTGTATTACATATAAGAAGTAGATGTGTTATTCATTTGTTCTTATTTGTATGGCGACATGAAAAGTATAAACTGATGCAATATCGCGCTTTAATATAAAATAATAAGTAAAGGAGTTGAGTTTTTATGTTGACAAGCAAGGCGTCACGCTTATTACACATTCGTGTTCTAAGATTCCTTTTGGAATTGGCCGTGCAAATGTATGGAACGACATTACAATTACCTGTCAATATCAAATGTTGTCATAAATACGTCGCAAGCGGCGATCGATCGGCCGTGCGGAATATTAGCCGTATCTCTAAAAAGAGAACTTCTAATGATCAGTTCGATTCATTCATTAATCGCTAATGAATCACAAGGAAAAGAATATAACACTAATTGCTAGAAAGTATGTTCGCCCGGTTGTGCTTCAAAAGTATCACTTTTTATAGAATGCAGTTTACAGTCTACATTCTCCAATCATTTCGAGATAACTTTGAGAATAATTACTTGGCATTTGGTATGATTACCATTTTCGGCCCGACTCTTAGCGGGTGTCTCTCATATCGACAATACACCGGAAAAAAAAACAAAAAAAAAAAAACACCAAAACGACGTATCCAAAACAAGCAACAGATATCGAGCCAACAATTTTGCCTACGACAAATTCCAAAACCTATATACATAATCGTTTTGTAAATAATTTATGAGACATTTTGAATTTCAATATTTCGTGACTATAACGTTCAAATCGGTTTGATGCAATATTTGATTACAAAACGCGGCGGTACATTTTTGTAAGCTAATCCGATTTAAGTGCCGACAATTACTATCGGTTCTACTTAATTAAAATATCTCACTTAATATTCAACAGGCAATTGGGACCACCTTTTTTACAAATTGCCCAAAATGTGAACGTACACCAAGACGTTCGTTTTCTTTTTTTGCCTGTTAATTTTCACGTACGACCATTTGACAATTATTCCCATTAGAACCGTTATAGCTTAACTATATATCAGCTTTTAATTGGTAGCATTAGATAACTCGTACACGAATTAAATAAACGACATCTGCAAATAAGTACGCAGGTTTCTATTTCAGTTCAAACATATTATCACGAAACCAAAGTAACAAATTACAAGTAATTTGATTTTAATCGAATTACTAATACAACTTTTTTGTACTTCTCTCGGTGGTCAAACGTGACATTTTGCGTTTGAATTGCAAATGTTCCCGAGCAACCTAAAAATGTCTCATTAATCGTGTGAGGGCATCAGGGGCACGTTTGATGATGGGCGTCGACACGGATGAAAAATAGCATTTTAAAACAAGTGGATTGCCCCCGGATCAAAAAGCGAAATACGACAAAAACGTTTCGCACATTGTTGTTTAGCCGTTTTCTGATGCGTGGGATCATTCTTGGATGAAATATATTTACATATTTTATATTCATGCGAATGAACCGGTGGACGCCTTGCGTAAACACGCGATCGATACACGATTCACTGACGTTTATTGTAATTAAGCCATAAATGTAATTGAATCGTAAATTTATGATGCATGCGCGAGCCGAGGCGACGCGCACTTCCTCGAAATCGAAAGTGGCTTGAAAATTTGTCGTAAATATTGGCCTCGATTCCTCGGTACGTAACTTCTTTTGGCGTCGCGTGATAATGTGTTCACGCTTCAACTGTTTTAACGCGACCACTCATTTTGTACGAAAAATCGACCAAGTCATCCGGAAACGAGTTTCATATTGAAGTTCGCAGCAGTTTTGATATACATACATAACAGAACCAGTCCTGGCGCAAAAATTAACCGCAATAACGGCCGGATAAACGCGAGCTTATAATGCTTTCGGGGCAGTGGTGCAAAAATTGCGCCCTCAAAAATGAGCCTGTTAAAATAGCCCGATTATGACTTTTATTATGACGTAATCTGACCGAAGGAAAGTCGCGATTATCAATTATATCAGAGATTGCGCGACGGCTAATGTGTTTATAAATTTTTTTGCGAGAAAACAGAGTGCAAATTTTGAGATTCGAAAAAGGCACGGGACACCTCCTGACGTAAACACAAGCGGTACGTCGAATTTCAATGACGTCAATTTATTAGGCGTGATAAAATCGCAATTCTTTTAACCTTTCAGGCCGGATTCGAATAAGTACCAGAGCGTAAAGAGACATTCAATTTCCATGCATGCCCGCTCGTTTTCAGAGACAGGCCGTTTGCCTGGCACTCGGCAATCCTTTTGTATATCAAAGTGCGATTAAATAATGCGACAAATTGGCTGATAAATCAAACCGATGGAGTCAGCCGGCGATTGTCGATGCGATGCTAACATTCTTCCATAATTGTGAGAAATCTCGTTGGCCAAAAGTCACGCTCGCGAAAGGGCGCGTAGGTTCTTGCGCTCGGCTGTCGTTGCGCATGATACACACACGCCACAATGCCCCCGAACGGCTCAACATTTATCACCTTTTTCGTCCGACAAAAGGAGACGCAAAAATATATATATATCAACCATCAAGTGCAATAACTTGATTCGCAACTTTTAATAAGAAAGTCCAAACCGCGAAGGAAAGGTGATTATCAAAACTTTATTAACAATTACGCAACGTTGATTAGAATCGCTGAACCTTAGTCTCAAGTCAAATAAAATCCGGGTCGTAATCTTGTTTGCCTGTCACTTCGACCATTCAGTTTGTAATACCAAACGTTACGATAGCATATATTTTGCCCAGCAACAAATATATAGACCAAAGTTGTTACGCGAATTACTAATCGCTTGTTGTCACACTGCCACCGTCCGAGAAAAATAAATTTACCATAAAGATGGTTATTGTGTTTTATATATACATATATACCAGGGTAAGATATTTTTATCGGAACTGAATTATGGACCTGATCCGGAACCTGATTCTGTAACGATTCGATATGGCCCTGATCAGGAAATCTCAACTTTTCATAGGAAATCGATAAAGGCAAAGTTTGTTACAAACCAATTTTGAAATAAAATTGCATTATCTGTTAATTGATACAAATATGAAAGTTAAAAAATAAAAGGTAATTTTGTTGACTGATTTGACTTTTTGGTTATGGAAGCAGTTTGAAAATTGGGAAGTTGTCCCCCAGGGGAACAATCAAAATGTCACTAACAGGTGTAACATCAACGAATTACGCATCTGTCGGAATGGAAACACGGAACATTAAAGTTTCATTACGCTTTTTTCCGAGTATTGAATTTAATAATCAAGCGTATTTACATTACAATACGAGTTGTTATTCAGTTGCATGAATTTGTCGTATAAATATATAATAAAATGTATGCGACACAGCGTGAAACTCCCGAAATAATATGCCCACGTTCTCAAATTTTCTCTATGCTAATGAACTTGCAGGTCACGAATGATGCGCCTCACGCAATAAATTCAATTATACAACCCTTCCCCCCTGCGAGCTGAATTATTTAGTTAATTATTTAATGGCATTGTTTTGTGATTAATACTGGTTTTAGTACATTTCTCTAATTACCATTGCTTGCTTTTCCGGTATTAGTGCAAAAAATAAAAAACTCAAGGCAAAATAAAAATTTGTCCCGCCTGACTTAGATAATATTTTGAATTATCATTTTTCATTGCATAACGCTTGAATAGAACAAAATGCAATTTATCAGATCTAATCTCTCATCTGTTTTTGTATAAAATGGTTGACGTAGAAAGTATACGAGTTTGCTTTTGCATTTCATTCTCGAATGTTTAAAAAATTGGAATCCAATTGCTTTTCTTCATTGTGTCGCAAAAGCGCAGCGGACAATTTTGCATTCTCATTTCAATTAGTACATTTTTCACTATTCATAAACAGCTCGCCAAGAGATATCGCGTCGGTTCAGCTGCATATAAAAGCAAATTGATAAATCGCCGACATTGCCAGTACAAATTTGTAATTTTTTTTTTTTTTTTTTTTTGAATAAGTCAGTCTGTCGTACGCTTATAGCAAGACAACTTTGTCTGAATAATAGTTTGTCTCCCTTGTTGAACGAGAGAAATTTCCCGATGCCACAAATAGACGCAAAGAATGAGCCACGAGAAACTCTTTTTTTTTCCTGAATCAAACGCAGTTCAACCCACTATACACAAACGGTCATGAATCGACAAAATTTGTCAAGATAACTTTTTTTCTATCTATTTAAAAGTCAAACCTGGCATAAATCTATTCGATGAATATATACAACATTACAAATTGTTGTCCCGCGACACTGAAACTGCGACTAGAAAATGAAAGGATTGCTGCTGTTTTTATATATATAATCATCATCTCAATTAAATGAAAAAAGATCTGCTCGCACCTGATCACTTATTTTGCTCTCTATCAGACACAGTTTCTTTTCAATGAAAATGCCCACTTGTATTGACGCTGACTTTTTATTTTCTGTCTTAAACACCTCTGAGAAAGTTTCTATTACAATGGTTTAAACGAAAGATTCAAAAGAAATGTATATGAGCTCCCGTTTTACTATTTATGGTTTTTGACTTTATTCGAATCAGAGAATCTGCTTGACTGATCGACTGTCCGCGCCAGTCGTTTGCCATATTCGCGATACTCTCCATTTCCGTCTTCTTTCCGCATTGATTGGCGCGTTTCCGCATTTATTCGCACAACCAGTAAAACATATCACTTGTCTGTTAACGTAATTACTGCCCTAATAGAGTTGTTTTTGCTGAAGAAAATGAATTTGATTGTACCCGCATCTCGTCGTTAAACCAGTTAATGACAAGTTAATGTACCGCTAATGTTTCACGCGACGTTGTTTTTTTTTTTTTTTTTTCTTGCATCCACCTTTTTGCTTTTAGTTGAACTTTTGATATATTTAACCTTGCTACAGATTGTCTCGTTATTGAAAAAGAACAACAATCAAATATTGTTGATCAATTTTTACACGTTTTTACACGTGGAACAATCAAACTGATAGCCATTAAAGGGCTTCGACGATTCGAAAACCCTTTTGTATACAAATTTGCAATTCAAAGCTTGCATAACATTTTTTATATACGAGCTTGTATAACTGATGGGAATCAGCGGGGATATTACAATACTCCATAACTTTCAATTCTGTGTGTGAAAATAATCAAGCGATATCGTTTATATTGTGATTCAGTTTGGTGCATAATTGTTATATAAGAGAAGGTGGGTGCTCGATCAACGATCGGATACAGACGCATTTGGTCGCAGGGTATTGTTTCATCTCTGACTGGTATATTATGTCCCTTCAGAGCTGAACTGACAAATTGATAGACGATCGGACGAAAAATCCTCCCCGCCGCTATAAAAAGAATAGCCCGAATTGTAAACGGAAAAAGAAGCCGCCGGTTCGCGGCACCTGTTCCATTTCACTGCGACGCCATTAATTACGTCCGAGTGACAACAATATATTCCAACATTGTCCTGGACCAAGAATAAAGTAACATCAACGAAATTGTAAGACTTTTCAATGGCCCTAAGTTAAAACGCGAACAAAATTGGATAAGACATTTACATATGTTGAATTCAATGACTTTTGTTTATACTCCAGAAATTTCCTTGCTTCCTGTCATATAATATTTCGCCTATAAGATAACTGACGTTTTTATGTACTTTTTTTCCGTTTCGGTGAAAGCAATTGTATTTTTTTTTTTTTTTTTATCGAATAAAAATTGTACAATATGATGAAATTTTGGTGAGTTTGTATGTTTTCTACCACGCTTTTACATTTTCCAAATTTAGTAAAAACAATCAGCTAACTTTACAAAGTACAAATGGTATGGTAACTGTGGTCTGACAATGAATAATACTTAGCTAAAAAATGAAAAAAATTTGCAGTCACGTTTAAATACGTGAAAATTTCTCAAAATGCTACATTTTGCTAAAGAACACTTAAATTAACTAATGTGATATTAGATACCATCCTGCCACTTGCATTTTGTGAAGTTAGCTGATTATCAGTCTGAAGGACCTCTAAAAGCGAGGTTTTAGCACTGAGTATACGACTCTCGATCCCTTTTTAGTGGATACGAAAGATCTATCGATACGAAGGTGGCTATGAGTTGGCGATAAAACAGTGAAAGTATATATATACAAAGAGCATTTGGGTCAGGACTATTATATTTAAAACGCTTGTTCTCTACATACTGTTTGAGAATTGACGAAAAAAAGGTTCGAGTCAATTGCATAGGTTGCTGTGTTAAAATGATACAGCGCACGAACACAACTGTCGATTTCAAATGGTATTACAGATTCGTTCAGGCGAAACACTTTTCACCCATTTCTTCACCAGTTAACTTACGTACTGTAATCAATTATATTACATGCTGATACGGGACTAACTTAACCGTACTGCATACAAATGATTATAACGACTCGATTTAAAAATTCATGTTATCATAAAGTTGATACATACAATAAATAATCATTCATAGCCTTTTATTCGGTTGACAACGCTCAAATGTTAATTCGTTATTTCGACAACCGGATATGTAGTTCTCAGAACACCTTCTAGGCGAAAAAAAGTATTAGTCATTTGTATATTGCAGGTATACAGTGTAACGCCGTGGTTCGACAGGCCTGACAAGGCCCCTTCCGTTACAACACATATTTGACATTTAAACATAAATACAACTAAAAATTACAATTAATTATGCAACTACATGTTCAACCATACAGCGAGACAACTATCCCTGCAACTATATCAGAATCACATATATAGCTATATTTATGTGGCATGAATGGTACCATATTTACTTATCATAATAGTTAATTATTATTATTAAACCAACTCCCTCTGTTATATCTACATACATTATTATTAGAACCATGTACTATTTTGTTGTTACCAGAATATCAATCCGAAGATAATGTGCAGTTTAAAAAATGAATAGACCGTTCATAATTGTTGCAAGAACTGGCAATTAATTTTTTTCATACATATATTTATTGCGGTACAAAATGCACCTGATGCATTATGGTCCTGATTTAATGATTTTTTGAGAAACTTGTAATTTCTTTCGTTTTATAATCTATTAAGTGTTTTTTTAATATTGTGCAATGTATTCATAAATGTGCTCTTAAAATGTTTAATCTTGAAATAAGAAACTGAAATACGTAGTATTTGAGTTCTGATCGTCAAGTAATTGTTTTATACCAAGATATTTATTCTTAAATTTACGATGTTTGCTTTTTCTTCTGAAAAATCTCTTAGACAAAGGGTATTTAACCTTCCGGAACTTGCGGGAAAAAAATCTTTAAACAGTTTGTTTATCAAAAAGGAGAAAAAAACAGTCGCGCGTGCAGTGAGTGCACCGCACGAGTTCCGGAAGATTAATCTTGTTTGTTACTCAAGACGGAATTTGAGATAAGAAATTTCCAAACATTCATTTTTGTTCCACGAAACCTTGAAAAAGAAATGATTTCATATACATACATATATATACAATTGAAGACGTAACTAGTCTTGGCATTGTGTTATGATTGTTCATTAAGAAATTCCTAATTTAATTGTAAAAATGAAAACAATGAAAAAAAGTCAATTAGAGTTATGAGTTCGAGAAGAAAAGTAAAAAATTAAACTGAACGTGCCCGCGGGCCACACGCGATGCTAGATATACGAAATAAAATCAATGAGAAGTGCGAGATTTTTGCGAATCCACGACTGTCACTTGGTGATTAAGTGGCCCGATAACATTGTCTCGGAACTTTCTTTCTGTCAACACCACGCATTCCATTGTACAAAGGAACTGATTGCTATATAAATATAGATATAAGATTTTTGCATTTCCGCCTAATTATTTTTACAAGCGACACTTGCGAGCAATAAAATAATCGTCGTTAGACGCTTGCTTGTCATTAAAGAGTTTTCAGTTCCGAAAAACACGATATTTCACGATAATTTGCTTTTTTCTCACACTTATTATCCCGTTATTAAAGTAAATGTTTGTTTGAATGTAAATATATGCTTTTATACAATTACACGCAACTCTGTTCAACAAAGCATTGAAACAATTTTTTTCGGTTACATTGCAAAAAGGAGACGGATGTGTATCGTTGGCGCGCCAACCGAACCGACTCAAACATTTTCGTGATTCGAGGATGAAACAAGTAAAAGGCTGTGAATTATGAATCGCGATAAAAAAGAATGATTTCGTGTTCGAGGGTTTCAACTGACAAAAAAAGTTGCAATTTCTATAACTCATGCGATCTCACGGAAAACATATAGGCATAAATTTGATCGCATTATTCATGCGAACAAAATCAAGTGCGCGAGCGTATTTTATCCGAAAACATTTTACACGCTGTTTATTTGACATTTAGCATTTCTTTGTACACGCGTTACCAGCCCTTTTTTGCCCATGTATAAATCTAGGTGCGAGTGCGTAAAAAGGAACACGAAATTCTTACAAGCTGTACACGCAATCAGCCAGTGTAATATAAACGTACAAAACCTCTTTTTCTTTCTCGCTACAACAAATCTTATAATTATTTTTCCTACGAAAAAAGTGTTATTGAAAAATATAAGTACAATTTGTCGAAAATAAGGCGAAGGTTTCGAGGTAACAAAAAACGCAACACGCAGCCAAGAGAAATATATATAAAAAGGATCGTCAGAGAAAATTTGTCGGCGAGTATAATTGGGCTCCGATAGAAATAATTGCGTGAAATAATGGAAAGCATCGATGTACATTTTTGGTAGCGCGTTACAGTTGGAATTGTTTATGAAAGCGAATGACAATTCTCAGAGCCCGGCTCACGAGTTTCTTTGATGCTCGGTGTTTATGTGCGACACGCTGAGCTGCGCGGCACCAATTACGGGCGTTATATCGCACACAGAATCCACCGATCACCGATTATGGTTATCAAACGAACGTTATCGCGTAATGAAAATCCGTAAAAATTGAGATTGATGGTGCGTAATCATCAAAATCCGATGTAAATGACAAAATATATATAAATGACCACGCACGGATGATTCCAGGTCAAGATTGACTTGACAACAACAATAATATATTGTGCTCGCCGATATTATATGTCTTTTCCAACGTCGACGATAAATAAATAAAGTCAATGAGATGAACGATGACTTGATCGGAGCTACAAAATTTGACTTAACAATTTATATATGTATTTCTTCACGTTGCATCACAAGTCGCATAAACAGCTACAAATTCATACGCATGAGCAAGTGAAATATATATAAGTGCGCGCATCAAAGACTTTCTAGCGGTTTAAAAATTTTGTACGCTGTAAGGACGGTGCGCTTGCTATTCAATCCGACAACGACGTGCTCTTGATCTTATCTGCATCACGTGTCGGACCGTTTCGCATGTGCAGCCCGAGATACAAAGGTTCAATTATTGTTTGAGCTCTGTAATAAATCGTGCAAGATTACGTTCAGACTATCGCTACCTGGCGCTCGTTGCCCGCTTTTTTTTTTTATTATTTTTTTTTCTCCCAACGATGCACAATTCTTTTCCTCTCTCTTGTTTTTGTATTTCCTATCGAAATAAAATGTCCCACTGGCACGCGAACGTATTTGCACTGTGACCTAACCGAATTATTTTGAACTGATTATTATATATATTACATAAATATTTCAGAAATATTGATAAAATAAATGACAAGTTGATTTCACGTCACACGAATAAGTGCTGGCTTCAAATTGAAAGTTGCATATAGTTTACATAAATATGAATGCATGTTCAACCCATTTATAGAAACGACTCTCATGCAGTTACGTCGATGCATAATTTCATAACCGCATGCAATTACTAGTTATATAGTATAAATAACTCTAAATCCAGCGCTGCACATTTTGAATGAATTTGTTTTCATGAAAACGCACTTTTTCCTCAATATTTTCAGGGCTTTGCATCAAATGCTCCGCTCTTTCCTCTTCCTCAGATTCGTTTCATGATTTTGTACAAATTTTTTATCATTTCAGCAAAGCAGCTAGCAGATTCCCAGCAAATTCAATTTCAATTTAATTATTTCCGTTTCATCAATATTCTCGTTGTTACAAAAAAAAACTATTAAAAAAATGTATGCAAAAAAAATGAAAATAAAATTAATCAACATGGGATAACATTTATACATGCAATATCAGACACATTTAGTTTTGAATTTCAAATGATAATAACAATTGTGAATGTAAAAAAAAAAAAATTTTGTTCGAAAAACAAAAATTCATGATCGTGTAACGATTTTACAATAATTATTAAAATTTTCAGTTATAATGTCATGTGAGTTATTTTTAAGAATACTTTAGAAAAGTAGACACCACAAATTAAGACACTTTTCATATTATCTTAACAGTAATTTTTCACACACACAGTTCACAGTGTGTGTATGTGATCTAATTGTGTGGAAATTGATACAAATTCCGAAGCAGAAAATAGGTGTTGAAAGTGACGGAAAATGTATGAAAAAAAAACAATACAAAACAAAACAAAAGTTTATAAGTACTTTGACGTTCTCTAATGGTTATCTTCAATGTTGCGGTGTATAATTTAAAACGCGTCGGTATTACAGATAACTTGTTTTGCAAAGTTACAAAAACTTTACGCTACAAAATGTACTCGCAGTTTGTGTTTTGCGGGAAATAAGTTATTTACTCTCTGTCAGCGTTTTATGCCATCATGATGATCAAGATCCGGGGATACGTTTTATTCGACTCTCTTTCGTTTTTATTATTTTTTTTTTTTTCAAGTATATCGAGTAAAAAATTGCATATTTAAATTATTTCCGAATAAACTGACTGATAAAACCTCGTTTACAGGTTATTTTAAATTTTATCTCTGATAATTTTCACCAATTAAATTGTCAATAAAAGTAAAATAATATTATGACATATGGGCAAACATTAGTGCAAATAAAAAAAAATCTTAAATTTCACGTAAGAAAATGAAATTAAGTATCACCTTTCATCAGTACACTGAGATAATAAATGTAATTCGAATTGCACAGAGTCTAAAATCATAAATGAGTGAAAAATAAAGTATTTGTTTAATTTATGTAAATCTATATTTCCATATCTTGCGTAATATTTTAGTTTCAAATGAGATTAGTTGCGCTGGTAACTGTTACGAAAAAAAAAAAAAGAAAATAATAAAACAGAAAATAATAAAAATATTAACAAGAGATTAAATTATCCAACGAGAGAGATAGAAAAACGATTTGTTTGAAAAGTTTTTCTTCCGTTGTTTGTTTTGTATCTTATGAAATGGTATATTTTCATTTTCGACCGACTGTAATACATTGAATCAAATTTCGTTCAAAATTACATTTTACGATGCTTATTGAACCACTTTCCATTTTCCACGTGTACAATATGTCGACAAAGTGGAAAAGGTTCGTGTGGTTGTTCATTTGAAATCCCGATAGGAATAAAAATTCCATATCGTCGACTTGGCTCTCTCGGTCCAAAATTGAACAACATATTTTCATGGACCAAAATCTTCCACATGCTATTCGTTAACGTTTATTTGCTAACCATTCAAATGAATTAGTTTTTCAAACCGCAGTCCGTAATGCTAAACCGCGTTATGAAATGTTACTTTCAAAGTTATAAAAAAATTACTCGGAATTCCGTAATTAAATATAGTTCGCAAACGCATTTATCAATTTCAATTTAAATATGTCAATATATGTTGCAAGAAAATAATTTTCAAAAAATGCGGAGAAAAAAAAAGTTGATCGATTATTTTTATTTATGGGGTTGCGAGCGGATCAAAAACGTCGTCTCAGTGGTTGTGACAAAGATGAAGAGGTGGACTGTCGGTGCAGACTACAGACGTTTTGTGTTTTCTAAATCGACAGAAAAGTCAGACGAAATGTCAGAGGGAAGACGTAAATTTGGTAATTTTCCCTTTCAAGTGTACGTTTTTGTTTGTAGCAAAGTTGGTCGATTCTATCGTACAATCGATAGTCAAAGGCAGAGCCGGTGAAATTCCTAAACTGTGATTCATCCTGCAAAATTCAAGCGGTATTATAAAAGTGGTTCTCATGACGATGTCAAAATGAAAACATTTGTTGTGAATGTTTTGTTCGCGGATTGTGTCTTGGGTAATTTGTCGCGTAACGTGACACGGATTGGTACGCAAAAAGGCAAAACTATCACGAAGCAAATGATAAAGAAATATACTACACTGGAGATTAAAATGAGTTGCCACACGGTGTCTATGAAGTTGGCGCTGACACGATGGATTATCAAGATTGAATAGAATGACCGGAAGACTTTCTTTCAGCGGCTTGATTGGAATTGCATACACAGCATTCATGGCCTTCTTTTTGCTATGCTTCGGTATGCAAATTTACATTTCAGATCACACGTTAAATTGTTTTTCGACTCGCTGTCTGCCCGCAATAGAAAAGACACACCAGTCGGCAGCGTAAATTGTACAATTTTCATACTGCCGCCGCGACGTGAAGTAATTCCCGCGCAAAAAGGTGCGTAATGCATGTCTCCTCGGCTACTTTCAAAACAGCTCAAACTCATGCTTTTACCCTAATTGGCCATATTTCATTGACAGTTTGTATTAGTTATTAGAATTCTAATAAGACGTATAAACATTTTTTTCTCCGTTTGTCCCGGCCTCTCGCCGCGCCGATTTTTCGACCTGTCATCAATATTCCTTCACGCACCTTTTCATTCCAGTCGACTGAGTTTTCCTCATTCTCAATTCCCGCCGTTACTGCTTTTTTACTAACCCCGTTGCTTTTTTTTCTCTTTTTTACATCTTTTTATCCGTAAAAAGAGATGTAAAAACTAATTACAATCCATCAACAAATGTTTTTTATCCGCTGAAAAATACGAAGGAAAGTTGTTTATGAAAAAAATATCCACCATTGGGCAACATTATGAATGAATACTTGAAAAACAGCATTTTGTGGGAAGCAAAAAAAAGGTACATGATATATTTTTCTAGGACCACGCGGCGGGGCTTCGAGCGTAATGAAAACTCTAACATGAGGTAATGACTGGTCGCAAAGTAATACGGAAGAACTGGCGTACGCTACTTTACAGGTTTATTAATAAGACAAGTTGCTGACATATCTGGATCTCATTGTAATTTGTTGTAACACAATTGAAAAAAGATGAGGAAAAAAGGCGCAATTACCAATGGTGTCGCAAAATTCGTTGACACATATTTCCTCTATTTTGTTGAATTATTTCGGTACGCATAATTTCAACCTCGCACCGACAATCCATCTCAGTCCACTTTATTTATGCAATAACAAAACCATAATGAACGCACAATGAGAGTATTTTGAGAGACTTTTTTTTGTTGTTTTTTTGTTTTTACTCTCTTCATGGTGCTTGAAATCTTGTTAAGTATCTTAATTAAGCATCTTAACGACAGAAAAAAGAGGCGGAATAAAAATGAATATATTATTTCCCTGCCGGTATTTTAATGTCGAAAAATTTGTACGTACGACGGAATTAATAAGATTGTACGGTAAAATTAAAAAGTGTGTATACAAAAAACTGCTTTTTAAACATGACGTTTTCCGCTGTACACGTAATTGATAACGAAACCGCACAGAAGTTGATGCAAATCAAGAATGACGCTTGAATAATTGACGGCTGAACAAGACCGGAACTATTGTGAGATATTTCGAACAATCGAAAAGAGAAGAAAGAGAAAAAAAAATAAGCGCGAGAGTGTCTCTTTTAACCGCACGGAGTGACAAAGATTGGCTCGGCGATAGCATTCAACGATGCGTAATTAGTGTCACTATCTCGCTAACGGTGACGCTTACACAATCCCGCGCCCGGATTCCATTTTTCTTTTTTTCGACTTCTTCCTCTCGATTTTTGTAACAATATCACCCGGCTACGTCGTTGCAAACAAATCGCAACAATCATAATAAATACATCGAGTAAAGAAATACACGAAATCAGGTTTCTATTACAATCACAAAAAACACATGTATATCTGGATCTTTTTCTTATAAGAAAAAGGTCCGCAGACAAAAACCGCATTGAACGTCTCAGATATGTTACGACTTATTATTCAGTACACTAAAACAAAAGTTTGCTTTTCTTTTATCCTCCTTTTTTTGTGAATCTTACATGAAAAATGTTTCTCTCATAGAAAATGGTGAAAACGAAAAATCAAAAAGTGGTAAGTAAAAATGTATAAAAACCGTTAGAATATTTCATGTATAACGTGTTTTCGTGAAAAATTTCTCTTAATCGGATTTTAATGTATGATTTACAATTTACCATACCAGATTTCGTTGTAAAAACGATTTTGTGGTTGCAACAATGAGAATAACGTGATCTAAATCTATCTTAAATTCGGAATAAGAAAGCACACCGAAAATTGAACGTCGGTAGGTTTCTAAAAAGCGCTCGGATTTTTTTCACTTCATTCTTTTTTTTTTTTTCTTAAATTATAAAACACTTAATAAGCCTTGATTCGAAAATAATTATCATCGGTTAAATTGAAAAGAAAAAGTGAAGACAAAAAAGGAAGGCTGTGTGAACAGTCTAATTTTCGATGGTTACATAAAAATTTCGTCAATGGCACGATACAGTTTTTATGGTAAAATGGGTAAAGTGAATTTGAAAACTATCACTTTTGAATATATGAGAGACGGTGGTGCGGGTAGGCCCCCATTGTTCTTGTGGTCCTTCGCGGTTACGTCATTGCTTGGTCGCATTGTGCACGATATCAATATCAGGCGGTTTTACACTCACGCGCGCGACCTCAGGAACCGATCGCGAGCCGATTTCGATCGGGTTTGCACGATTGATCTATTGACTCTCTGCAATTGCAAAGTTTAAAATGCGACATACAAATATGCAGCTAATTATATCACGTTACTTAATTTGGACCTGGCGGGCGCGCGGGTTGCGCAAAGAAATCAATCCGATTCGACATTTTGATCCAATCAATCTCATTTGTTCATTAACATTTTTCCACTTTCATCGAATTTGTGTTATTTCAAATTTAACGAGCATTAACTTTCTTTTTGTCCAGCGACCACATTGTCGCGCGGTAATTATATTTGCCTGCAAGCCTCAAAGCAAGTCCGACTCGATTTCAATTCAAAGTTAGATTATGACATTGACTTTTTTTTCCTATCCCACTCCTAACATTACTTCGCATTAACGCTGAAAAAAAAAACTTTTATTTGCTTTGCACAAAAAGTGGTAATCAATCCAGCTGCCCTGCAACAAAAAGTACCGAGTTAAAAACTTCATCACCCTTGTTAAGACTGTTGAATCGACATCACTGATCGTGTGGGGCAAAAAATTTTGATGACCATTTGATTTGATTGGAACATGGATTTTCATAGGAATCCACAGAAAAGGAGACTGCAAAACAAATATTCGCGTACTCGCGTGGCACACATAGACAGCGACGTCGACTTTGATATACTTTCAAAGGAGACTTGAACCTTGCGAAATTGCGCGCGTTTTTAACGGCCAAGGATATATCTTGGCGCAACTATTATCCTAACGAGGGGAAAAAAGCAAGCAAATAAGAAAAAGACGAAAAACAAACTGAGTGTTTTTAATATTCCACACACCGGAATATTAAAACCCAACGAGCAATTATACCTTCGGTGTACGGTCGCGTAATTGAAACGCGAAACGAACTAGATTCTTATGACTGTACGGCCAAGAGTAAAACTAGATACTTTTTTAGCCGATCCGGTCGGGAACAATTACTTTATTTTTCAAGCGTCAGGTGATATTGATAGATAAATTGGGATATACGAAACCAAACAACGATTCAATTTTCTCGTCAAACTCGAGCGTCTTATAGAGAAGGAACGAAAAAAAAGGAAAGGCAAATTAAAATCGAAAATTACCACTAAAGGTGTTGCTACGTGTTATTATCACAATAAATTTTGAAATTAATCAATGCATAATTAATTATAATGTGTTATAGTATATACCAATCTACGTATCTCATAAGTGCGATTCAATTGACGATAAATTATAAAGATTGAGGATAATTTTCTCATAACTCAATTTTTAATAACAGCTCGGATCGTCGCATGGCAGATAAATTAACTCAACAAATGCAAAATCATAAATATCAGTGAAATTGTGAAAACAATATGCGCTGATTTATGATATCATTAAATTTGTTCACAATTTATCGTAAATTGGCCTTTTTTTATTTCCTAGACGGAAATGCGGCAAACATATAGAAAATACCTTGCAACGATGAAAACGAGAAGAACAAAGTGAATGGAAGAAAGGGAAAGCAATCCGGACATGTCCGAGTAAATCGTCCAGACATATGATGACGACGTCTTTAGAAATGCAAAACGATTGTATCAATATTACATTTCTCATACCTTTTGGATTTACCCCCGACGATCGGTCCTGAGTCACCGTTATGAAATTGCCCAACTGCTCGTTGCACACCTGTAAAATAATATAAAATTAATAAAACTGTAAAACTGTGGATAAAAAACACACGTACACACATAAAAAATTGTTATTTTCTCAATTAGAAAATCAATATTTTTGACAAGATTTGATTAAACTTCAATTAATCAATGAAATTGATAACGTCCTAGATACGTGGGTTGTAAATCAAGTTCAATCTTTTCAAAACTCATGGTTTTCACTGAGCGCTGGAAATGAAATTAATGAGAAAAATAATGGCAAAATGAAAATTGTCAAATTTCACCTCTAACTTTAAATAATTCGTTTTAATTTTCGATTGATTATGATTAATCCTTGTATGAGTGATTGATAAATATAAATATTCATACAAAAAGTACAACGTTTGTGTACAACTACAAAACGGATATTTACTAATTCCAAATGAAAACGATGAATAATTTATCATCAGACTTCACCGTAAATTCCGTCCCACTATCATGTCAGAGATATATGCTTTTAAAGTGATTTTCGAATAATAATATAAGATTATTCACATTCAATTTGAAATCGTAGTATTAAAATTCTGATGTATCCAGAGATGCATCGAAATTCGCCAAAAAGTGGTCAACCAGAGTTTAAAAACAACCGTACCGTGTATACGGTATAATCATTACCTCTGATGTGATCCAAATAATATCAAAGCCATTTAAATAAGCCGTAAAAAACGCCAGAAACGAATGGAATTTTTTGCATTCATTTCAATGTATTACAACAAAAATAAATATCCCACGACGATTTGCTTTTACTACTCCTGGTGTAGAATATTTAAGTCATCAAAACATCGAGAAATTTCGTTTTGTTTCCAATTTTTCAACCTGTAATAATCATAATAATAAAAATATATTATTTGAATTACAATTTTCTAGTTATTTTTCAATCGTTTCTAATTAATTTATTAATTTATAAAGTCAGTGTCGAAATTTATGATGTTTAAATTGTCTTAAACTAGGACAACTTTAAATTTTTGTTATATTTTAACAAACATTAAATTAATCTGTTAACGTCCCAATTTCAAATTTAGAAACTGTTATCAAGACAATTTAAGATGTTCGAAAGTCTTGGATTGAGACACTAAAGTAACTTTTAAAAATCATTCCAGATATTTCAAAGTAATTGTCAATTCAAGTGACTTTTAAGTGTGTCTCGATGGACATTTTGTTACAGTGATAAATTCAGTGAAAAAAAAAAAATGATCTGTAAGTTTCGATAGGAAGGTGACCTAAGCATTGTCTGGGCCTCGCAGATGAAAGTAAACTTGAAAAGATAATTCGCCTGTGAGGGTGATGTAAAAGCCAGATGACATATCTGAGATTGGTCGGATAAAATGTGTATAGATGTGGATGTTTCATCGGTTAATCGAGTTTCCTATCGCGCTATATATTTCCACCTGTGGTGGTATGCGAGTATGATTGTACTTATCCGTGCGGGAGAGGTGAACGCGAGCGAGCGCGAGAGTGGCAGAATTGGGTAGGGAATTGGGGCAGGAGCCAATAGTGAGTAGCGAAGGTGGAGCGATAGGTATTAAATAGGTGTGCGGCCACCCGGTATACCTTGAGTGCACGATATACTGCCTTTAATGATAGTGTACATTTTTCGGATTATAAGTGTGCACGGTATCCGTGGTGGCATTTAGTTTTCTCCCTGGTGCGAAATCACGGTGCGCGGTTTTCGGCCGGCACAAGAGCTGAGAGTGACAGTCTTCGCGATAGAACGGCCGGCATAGTACTCCAGTCGCCGCCGAGCCAGTGACTCAGACAGTC
This sequence comes from Trissolcus basalis, assembly GCA_025266255.1. Classification (NCBI taxonomy): domain Eukaryota; kingdom Metazoa; phylum Arthropoda; class Insecta; order Hymenoptera; family Scelionidae; genus Trissolcus; species Trissolcus basalis. The sequence continues at coordinate 30,339 of JAAMPD010000333.1, read as the reverse complement.
TGCCAAGCTCACTTGTTCACTGACTTTGGCAGAACAGTCCTTTTTTTATTTTTTACTTTCCTATCCTTTTTTTTTTAATTCAACTATGACTTCCCTACGTACTTGTGATCTGCTCGTGTTTACCCTGCTGATCGGCGCGGTACTATGCGAACCGGCTAAAACAAGTTCAACAACCACATCAGCCAAGAGAAAAAAGGGTGAGTGACTTGAACATTTTTGTCAGTGTTTTGCTACAACGACGAGTGCTATTTATTTACCTGCTCACAAACGTAGAACGTCTACGTACAATTTTGTATATGAATTTTTCGAGTTTGTTCGAATTCTTGTTCAGTGATTTTTCCCAAAGTTGGACATTTTAAAGTGAATAAATTGCACGATCCCACACTTCTCTCTGGAATACACTTTGTCCCTAACTTCCGCAAATCGATGTTCACTTCGATGCGCGTCTACTTTTGTTCCTCTTCTGTTACGCTTGGTTCGTGTCGTCCTTGCCAATGATTTACTCTCTCCGGTTCTTCCTTCCTCATTTCCCTTGCGGTCTCGCACGTGCAACGAGAGTGAGGAACCTCACGTGTGCAACCCAACAAGACATCACCTGATGTAAATAAATAAATGATTAAAAAGATTATTTAAAAAATGAAAGAGAACAGAAAAAGAAACTAAAATTCGGGACAGACTAAAAAATCGAGATTGGATTGGAGGATCCGCTAATTACCCAACGGTTTGTTAGCTGTGCGTTTGACTCAATTGGCACACTTCTTTCTTACTTTCCCAACGATCTTCGGACGCTCTTTTATTGTTACACGAGTTTGCAAAATACTTTCTAACTTGAGCGCGGTTGCGTCCACTGGATGCTCCCATGTCCGGTGATTAGCCGATCTACTTAGCCTCGCGCGTCCGAACCTTTTTGGAACTAGCATTGAACTTGAATTCGCGCTTTCTCTGTGACTAACGGAAGAGACGAGAAACGATTTTTCGTGCTCAAAAATAAGAGAGGAGACGCGATGCATGCATTTACGAAATTTCGCTGACACTTTCTTTTCCGATGTTTAATTGGCCTACTTTACTTTTTTTTTTTCGTTTTAATTGTCCCGAAGTTTCATAGCCCAGGACAAGAAACACAGAAATCTTCTTTCCCTGGCGGCGATAATTGGCCGCGAACGTGATTGATTCGGAATCAAGCAAATCGAACGGATTCCACAGGTTGAACGATCCGCCTATCGCACTTGGGTACGATTTATACATCGGCAGCTTTTATTCAGATTGTTTCCTTTATCAAAGACAAATTCTCGAGGCTCTTGAGACGCGCCGCCGCGGGTGAAAGTATTGATCATTCAAACGAGATGCTAAGGATTTTCATTTATTTATTATTCCCAGACGGAGTGTGTAATTGTAGTTGCGTCATTTTTGTACATGAAAAGACCCTTGATTGGAAATCCCACTAATGGCCGCGTGGAAGGTGTCGGATCGATGAGAACACGGCATGCTAATTGATCGGTAATTTATGTTCGAAAATGATGAAAGTAACGTAATTTCAAATACGGTATCGGGAGGCAATTTCAATTCCATCACGATGCATTGTCCGATACGTATCTGGAAAAATAATTATAAACCTTCTGCATTGCATTAAGTTGTAACGTAGGAATTCCTTGTCGTTGGAGACGCCGTTGTAGAAAAAAAACTAAAAAGAAAAGATGCTGAAATGAAAAAAAAAGATCAACGCATACATATAAATTGGTTACGTTCCGTTTGTTATAGATCAGCAAAACCTACACGCGCTGCAAAAATTGTTTTCACGCACGCGTGATTAATTCGCTGCACATGATTGTGAGAAAGCAAAGGCATAATTTTTATCATAATAATTAAACTGAGCAGCAAAAAAAATGCTAATCGAGATCGCGGTAGAAAAACCGAGCCAGTCATGTCTCAACTTTATAAAGAAACGAGGAGAAAATCGTTAAAAAATGAGAAAGTAACGGGGAATTTGGAAACGACCAACGCGCCGCGTTGCTCATGGAGTTCAACGTCTGATCCGGCTATTGTCATAATCTCAATAACGAGATTATCGGAAGTGGATCGATTCGTCGATTCAACTCAAATTATGAAATTTGTTCCTCGCTGAAAGAAGTGAAAAAAAAAAAATTGGGTCGCACGGAGACTGGCAAAGGTTACGTTGCAAGATCATATAATAATCATCCTAAATCAAAATCTCAAGTTCTTTGAAGGAGTGAACAAAAAATGGAAAAATTGTCGAAGAGAAAAAAATGAGTTTGTGAATTGTCATTGTTGTTGAGATTTTGATAACCGAGAGCGCGCGATGATGAAAGAACTGTGTCATCGTGTCATCGCAGCTAACTGTAACAAAAATTTAAATGCCTTGTGCCGACGTAATCGAGCAATGATCATGAAACCTTGTTTCCCGACTCATCGTTCGTGCGCCGTAATTCAGTTGAGTAAATAAACCTCGAAGTGGGATATACACAAGCATTCAATTACCAACGCCGGTTCTAATTCAACTGAAGCGCCGGTGATGCTCGAGTTGATCCGAGAGTTCGAATTAGCATGTAATCGATCACTTTTGATCTTGGAGTCATCAATCAGACGGGTCTTGACCCCGGTATCAATCGTTCTAACGTTTAACGTGCCTCGTAAAAGTGACGCGAATTAATTTGCCGATGGCCGCCAAAACGGGACGTTATTGCGCGCGCGTGCATTAACATTCGGGCGACACTTTGAACGTTCGGGCGAGCAAAACCAGTTTGCCCGATTGATGAACCGATTAACGGCTCCGCCGTTTTACGGAAGCGCGCACCTTTCGCATTCATGCCTTATCTACAATCTACGCCGGTGGTTTATTTATAGATTAATTGGTCAATCTCAAATCGCTCTATTTTAATTGTTTCCGAACCACGCGCCTTTGTCCTTCTTTTGGAATTTTCTTTGTCTACAACTAATTCTCATCTAACCAACGAAATAACAAAAATCAAAAACCACAAGCTACTTTATAACTATGAAATGCTACTTGATTTTAATTTTATTTCATCCTAATTTTTTTTTTTATTTTCCAATTAATTAAACTGTATTTTTTAATTATTTTATTTTATAGCTTTTGATTAGTAGTTTAGAAACTACATATATCAACTAACCAAACTAATTAAAACTACTCATTTCCAATCAAGTTTAAACATAGAAATGTAAATAAAGCAATTGTCCTCAATTGAAATCAAAAAAGAACAACTTTTGTCCCTCGCAGAACTGGACGAGAATCAGTTTATTCAATGTTTTATCAGCGATCTTGAACTTGGATGACACGAAAAAATGATGAAAAAAAGCTCGATGGATGAAGAAGAAAAAAAGATGGTAGAAATCAGTGTCGATCTAGTGATTGATCTGTCGCTTATCTGGGTTAACAGATTCCGTATCACACAGTTGGTTAGCGCAATCTCTTTGTGACGATTCACTTGGTTGATAATCACGGTGAAACTTGTAAGAAAGTTTTGTGTTAAGATCGCATGGCCTCGCAGTTCCGCGATCTGAGAAAATCGCTCAATCAATATTAATCCATATATCATTTGTGATAAATGACCTCAGATGGTCGATGCGCGGCCTATAATTTACAGTCAACAGTCTATCATCACCGTCTCTCAGGTATGCTATCAAACGCGGCTACTAAAACGCGTTTTGCATTACGCACGAATTAATCATGAACCCAAGTACTCCGCTGCGATTCTTTCTTTCTGTTTTTTACTTTACGAAAGAAAAGAAAAGATTGCACTTTTTGTTGCAATAATTCCTTTTTTTTTTTTTTACTACCATTCGCATTTTACAATCCCGCTCTTGTAGTTCGCATCTGAAATGGTCTGTGAAAAATCAATCATTCATGTCGCAGCACGGTAAATAGATAATTAATATTTAGTGATTTATAATAACTCGCGGACGGTAAAACGCAGTCAAGTTTAATATTCGTGAGACGAATTACCTAACGCGATTTGTCCATTTTTGAAACCAACGAAAAAATGCGCATGAAATTGGCCGCAACGCGGCTCACGATTCGAACGGGAAATTTTGCTTAATAAAATCATTCATTGGGCTCGAAATTATTGGCTTGGATGCATTAAAAATTGGCTCTCACTCTGTTCTTGCATCGACCGACGCAACACTGCGCAAACCTCGACACTCCGTTTTGGTTCCCATAATTGCGCTAATCTTTCTAATCATTTCTCGTTATTCATTGGCGACGTAAAAGTCTGACCGAGTTTTGCACCGATGTTTATAATCGTTTCGGCAATGATCGATAGCAAACTCCGCCACGGGCCTTACTCTCGTTGCGTCACAAACGACTCATCAGATTTGTTATTTGTTTTTTTTTTTTTTTTCTTCTTAACTTCTTTACTAATTTTCTTCGTTTTCTTTTTCTCTTTCTTTTTCCCTTGATATGTCACTTATTTTGGCGCGCGGAAAGCGAAATTGTAACACACAGTTATTGCAGCATTGAGAGCGATTATGTATACAAAAGAAACGCGGCCTTCGTTAGACACACACGACTCCGCCATTAAACGAATTAGCCATTGGAAAATAAATATATTTTCTTGTCGATTTTCCAACGGACGGTTCGACTAATTAACAAGTTTTGAAACTTTCCCTCAATATCGCGCGAGCGTCCCGCGCTCAAAAAAAATGGTCTCGACGAGTTGCTGAATTGTTATTAAAACGGTCTAATAATTGAACAGCACCAATTGAAACGTAAGTGATAAAATGATGCGGTTTTCCCCGCGCGCTCGAAGCACCATTGTTTTTCACTTGGCATTATTAATAAAGCAGTTTGGCTTGAAATTATGTGATCGTAAAAAAAATTATGTCTCGAAAATTGAGTGCCTCGGGAACACTGTGAAAAACGTTCTGTTTAGTTTCAATAAAGGAAAGTTTCTCAAATTTTATTGCGCACGATTAGGTGCAATAATTTATTTCCAACAACTTGAAACAGTTTTTTCAGTTTTTCGATAGAAAATTCAAACAGAGAACGTGGCAGCCGCCATTGGCAAACAACAAACGCAATGAATAATAAAATTTGAATGCTCGTATTAATAACGAGCGTATAGCCCCTTCGCAGTTTCGTATTAAATCGCATTTTCCGTTTCGAGGAACGTTTCAAATTTGCCATTCCGAATTGGAACATTTCACTTATTTATATAATGGTCTGCGTAAAAATGATGCAATTATCTAAATCAGCTTGTCTTCAACAAGAAAAAGAACATTTCACTCTCACGGGAGGTAAAAAAAAACGAGGAATTTGTATGATTCAATTTACCTTTTTGCTTAAAACGTTGACATTTAAATTTTCAATCATCAAACCCCGCGTGCGTTTGTTATCATAAAATATTCAACATTTTTTTTCGGCTCGCCTTTGAAATGCTTGAATTTTTGCAATCTGTCTGACTGGGTCCAACATTTTTCTACTGAAATCAAATTTGTCATTTGACAAGAAACGCCAATTGGCAAGATAAACTTTGAAAGTCAAACTTGACCTTACATCATTAATAACTCGAAAAATTTCCAACCAACTATGTAAACAATTTCTGCCTTCTATCGTTCTTCATCTTTCACAAACGACCTTAACATTGACTTTGCAATTTGCTGACAACGAATGCTTCAACCGTTCGTTTTATCATACCACTTTTACAAGAATGATAAAAAAACAATAAATAACAAATTAAAGCGCTCTCGAATAATTGCGTTAGCATAAACTCAAAGTGTTAAATAACATGTTGCAATACGCACATTTTTGCGGCGAATCAAATTATACATTTGGCTTCTATATCACAAATAATTTTCTTGCATTTAATTGAAATTAGTCAACTTTCTCTAGTCGCGTTTACTAATCAATCGTTTATACCACGTTCGCATATATATATGTGTATCCGCGTTGCATACGCGCCTGCTATGCACAAATCCTTTCTAAACGCGCGCAAGTTCCCCGGAAATCGAACAATCATCCTGATCTATCCAATCAACATCATTTGCTAAGCGAATCCGCATGTGAAATTGAATGTGAATTTTGCATGCTTACATACACTCTGTCATTAATAAAAGATGCACCTCTGCATGTGCATCTGAGGAAATAAGATAGATATCCCAGATGGCATCGCGTCCTGCATCCTCTACTATTGCATAGATCGGAGTAGTGATCACCTAGAAGAAGAAAAAGAAGAAAAAAATTACACACTATAGCCGTGAGAAAATAATAGAAATAACATTATAAAACAGTGAGGCTAAGTGAATTTGTCTGGTGTCTGTGGTATTTATGGTTTCAGAGATTATTTTATTTATTTAATTCACAAATGACGAAACAAAACTTGTTTGAGTTTATCAAAAAACAAAGTTTCAAAATGCATGCAATTTAATCGTTTTGATTAAAAATTTGATTGTTTTAATTAGCGAGTTTAACAACCAGCCTATGTAATTCTCATTGCGTTTTTTTACGACAAACGTAAACTGTATTTCAACGAAATAGTAAACGGACAAGATTGAGTTCGCTTTGAGAATGGAAAAAATTTTTTTAAATACGTTATTAAGTCTAATTTTCTTCTTAATATAAAACAGGTTCTAACGCTTCTGTGCATTGGGAATGAGTTGCATTTTTTGTTTTCCGAATGCGAATTAGAATTATCGACACCGAGAGAAGTGTTTCTTTTCAAACACTTTTAATGCTCGGGTAATAAACATGGATTTAATTGCACAAGGTTTACACCCACTAATTTATTAAGAGCTTACATCATTGGCTTGTAAGTTTATAACGACAAGAAAGAAGAGAAAATGTAGCGTTTGCATGAATTGCAGATAAGAGCGTAAAAATGCCCGGAAACAGCACTTAGCTATGAGGAAGCAAAGTTTCAAATCGGCTGTATCACGATCGTGACAAAATATCGCGCAACGGTGGGTGTCGGGTCGCGGGCACAAAAGTTGAACGTTCTCACGCGCCGGGCGGAGACGCAAAATACGGCACTCACAAGCTGGTCTTTTTTTTTCTCTCTCTCTTGCTTTTCAACCAGCGAGCGATTTTTAGTTCACACCTCGATTAAACTTTCTAAGCTCCTCATCTCGCAGCGTGCTTAAGCGCATTTCCGCGCTGCGACTTCGTTCGGGTGACGCCTCTCGCACACATTCACTGGCCAATGATTTATGTAACTATATAGTTTCGGCGTTAGAAAGCAAAGCTAACATTGAAAACAAGCGACTTTCGTTGTTATCGAAATCGTCCCATGCTGCATTACACTTCAAAATGACGCTCAATTGAGATTGAACGGAGACGCAATTGAAATTTTTCGTCCAAACTTTCGCCGCTGAAGGAAGGCAAAACAAAAGAGCCAGATGGCATGTATAACTCCTATATTGTTCCTTGCCGTTGATTTCTCACAAAAGCCGAGGACGAACGCCGTCGTACAGGTCCTCCACATAGCCGCAACTTTTTCCTAGAAGAAGAAAACAACGGATATACTTGTTCTGCGTTTTGTCACAGTTTTTTTTGTATTTCATTCACAACTCGCTGTGTGCATTCCTCGCCATGCATAATAACAAACCGTTTGCACTAGATAAGAAAAAAGATTCCACTTTATCGTCCTTCACAATAGTTGCGATGCGTTTTTGTATCGACTCTTTAAAAAAGGTTAAGAGAAAGCAGGACAAAGCATGTTATGACCCGAAATGAATTATTTTTATTTGAATAAAGGGATATTCGTTTTTTTCATTGCGCTCATTGTTCGACTCTTGTTGGGCGCGGTAAACCCTTTAAAGAGAAAAACACGAAAGCTCAAGTGTGAATATAAAAAAGACGACCAATTTCTATGGTGAGACTTTCCAAAATGTAAACAAACACAAACATGTTGGATAGTATAATTGAACCGTTACTGCAACAGAACTGAACTTGAGTGAAAAATTGATATTTTATTTTTGACTTTCTATTTAAGTTAAATTGGAGAAAAAAAAAGACACAACAACTATACCACACGTCCAAACTTTCCACAATAATGAATGTCTAAATTTTTTTCTCATATGACTTATTGATATTACGTAAAACGGTAACACTCATTACGATACTTGTACAAACATAGGAAACAAAATTTAATAACTTTTTACAAAAGTCATGGCATAAAATTCATGAGATTGGTTTACTAGATAAATTCAATATAATTGCTTTGAACTGACGGCAAAAAATTACGAATCTATCAAGACGAAATAAGTTCCAAGCATCTTGGCGAGCTTGTAAATTGTCTAATCGAGATGAAAAATTTTCTCGTTGTGGTAATTGTTGGCAAACTTTTTATCAGTTTATGTAAATTGCGCAGATAAGACTGTGCAATATGTGCTCCAATCTCCGCGGAATTATTAAACTCACGCAATCATATCAATCATTAAGTCACATAATTAAACCATACGTGCAATATATTATTTATCGAAACTTTCGTAATCATATTTAATAATTATGAAATATTGCAATGGGCAGTTCGCTTGATTATCAACCGATCGCGTTTGATAATAATTAACATTTTTTACGAATGCCACCTGCAGCTCAACAGTTAATACTAATCGCAACAACATTGTGCGATAATAAGCATTATGTATTGTATAATATTGTAATACCATTTTTCAAGTTGGATTTTTTGTTTCTTTATAATAAATCTAGTTTTCAATGAATTTGATTTCACTATTTCTAATTTTATTGTTGCAAAAACTGTAACTCACATAAAAACTAAATAAAAGACATCTTGAAAATCGAGGTTATGTTGGCCCACTGCAGTTTATTACAACTGTTTGATAATTAGAAACACCTTTATTTGAAAACTGATATTTCTACACCTGTTATTCGACTATTTGCAATGAAATTCATTGAATGTCAATTGTTCAATACCAAACCGAAAGCACAATTATAACTTACCGTTCGCGCGCCAAAACAGTAAATTCTAACCTGCGAGTCATTACATACCATAGAGTTTTCAAGTTTGAACTATACTTTTCCATTGGTGTACTTTTATTACACCTCTGTAACCTCAAATTTCTATTTTGGATTTATAATAACCAGTTGAAGCTCTTACTCGAAAATTACACTTAAGTAATACTTTTGAAGTCGAACTTGGATATTATTTGAAATGTACTAGAATTATCAAGTGCAAATTTAATTTTCCAACACACCTGTTAGAAACGGTTACAAAGTCTACATCTTCAGAGACTGCTTATTACTCGAAATCTGATAACAAGAATAACGCATTACAAAATGCGGATTTTGACGAAGGCAGTGTCTATTAGTAGGGGTAGTAAACGGGTGTCGTGCGAATAAAACTGCCTTTGACGAAACGCCACCTGTAGGGAAATTGTGTACTAACCACGAGAGTGATTTAAGGTTAGAAATGCGTTTGGGGCATTGGAAATTGGGTAGACGTGAAGTTCAAGGTTGGCTTGACAAGTGCATGATTGGATGATCGGTCGGCGTGACTCTTTTTCTAGTTGAGATGGTGTGCGCGATACAGAATGCCTTTCAGTCGACCCTGTCTAATTGCGAGCGTTTACACTTACGGCCTCAGCTTTGTTGTGGTATAGAAATGAACGCTTACCTTGAGCCTCTTTGGACTTAGAAGTAGCGCGTAGCAAAAGCGAAAGTACTCGACGGAGCGGTGGCGGCGCTTGATTGGCCATAAATAAAAATAACAAGACCTAACGCCCGTGCCTAGTAAATTAACAAAGCAGCAATGCCATTAGCTCTGTGAGAACAGATGCACGGTTTTACTCTCAACCTCGTACTCGCGCACACGTGTCCGTTTGATCGTTCTATTAACACTGATTAGCCGACCAAATTTGAACCTTCGAGCTTGTATCGCGCATCGTGCTCTCCAATTGTCCATTTCTTGTTGAAGAAAATCATCGCGCCATCGCCTCAGGCGCTGCCCATGACTTATCCCATTATCCCTGTCCAATTGATGTTCAATTAATTAATACATTTTTTTTTCCAGCCCGTTGTAATTGTTAAATTTATTGCGCGCACATGATTCATAAAATTATACGCGATCGGAAAAAGGAATAGAAAAAAAGCATCGATTACTACATTCGACGCTCGTGCTGCTCTGCAAATTATTGCTTTTCATTTATATTTATGATAATGAATAGACAAACGGAATAGAAATTCACGATAACACGACCGATCGTCGTTGCAACAAAATGTTTTTTATTTGAAAACGAATAAGTACAGAAAAAATCGAGCTCAATCGAAATCGCGCATTATTATGCGATTAATTAGAATAATGCATGGAGGTATGTGTGATGCAAACAGCTCGGCGAACAAAAAACGTTGGTTTTCGGTTAGCTGATGGTGAATATACATTTTGCATTAATGTTGCCGATTTTTTTGCATTTAATTGCATGGGAGGGTAATTAAATATAATTGCATTTGAATATGTCGCGATTGCTGCAAGCAATTGAATTACTTCATTTTCCTTGCGATCATTAAAATAACATTACACGCCGGGCATATCAGATCGTCCCCATGTCGGAAAACTGCATCACAATTTTGTCACATCGATATAATTACGTTGCAACGTTAATGCAAGCTAATTCTATTAAAAGATAATCGCGAAATGACAGCGTCTTGCCACATGTCACGTCGGAAATTGTACAACAGTGAAATCGATGCTAACGCACCAAGTAGTCTCATTGTCGAGAACAAAAATGCACTTCCTCCTGAGATGCATCGCTTAAATTAACTCACAAAAATGAGCATACATTTCATCTGGCAATTCAATTAAAATATTTTCCGATCCGATTTCAAACTGACGACGCTCATCAACAACTGTCTCGTTTGTTTCATGAAAAAATAGTATCAAATTTAATCATGTGAGTCTGGAAATTGAAATTAGTTATAAAATCACCTTACGAAACAGCACTCAAATTTTAACGCCAAATTAAGAGAATAGCTGTACGAAAATCTAATTAACAGTCAAATAATAAATTATCAAGTTCTATTTGGATTAGGTCACGTATAGGGGGGAAAAAAAGAGAAAAACATTGTCAATGGGAGAGGTGAAAAAAGTTTGTGCACTCTCCCACCCGGTCAAATTTACGTTTCCTACGTCCCTTCTCGACATCGATTTCCATCAACGCTCGTCGTTTTGTTTCTTTTGGTGAGAAACGTGAGGTCGAATGAGGCGAACGCTTTTTCACCCACTCACAATCATTGGACAAAAAAACTTGTCGCACCAACATCATCAGATCATTAATTTTGAAAGAAAATAACTTACGTCTACTCAACAGTGGCGAGGCAATGAGACAAGGCTTTTCATTTTCCTCGGTGCTCTTTTTTTTTTCTTCGCGCAACTTGGCATATTATGTACAGACGCAGATGCCACATTAATTAATTCGCGGGGAAAATTAAAACGCCTCTCGTTCCCAAACGCGAAATTGTGCGACGCACATAACCGGGCGCGTCTACGTGTATGCGCGACATGTGTTGAACGGTATTGTCGGATTATGGTGCAACTCACTCGCGGCCCATTAGATGCAGGAAGTGTGGCAAGTGAGCCGAGCGTGCAACTTACGCTTAGTATTCCCAGAGAATTACGATAAGTCATACTCTCTTTTCTTATATTCTCGCGCTCTCCTATCTTTGTCTCCTAATTAACGAGATGCGATACGAAACACAAAACGCGCATATTCAAGACCTTGCGTTCGGCAGCTCGTCAACTAACCCACTTTTAAAATTTACACAACTTTTTTCTTTCTCTTTTCTATTTTTTTAATTTGCCAGTCAATTTCAAAAAAAAATCTTTTTCGAGATTTGACTCTGTTTACAATTTTTCGATACTCGCAATAATTCAGGCAATAAATTGTACGAACGACAAATGGAGAACGGGACACAAATCAAAATGTTGCAACAGAATCGATTATTTTAACGGACGTCAATTATCTGACTGATGCCGGCAATATAAATTTTTGTTTGTTGTTTTTTTTTATTCGCACCCAAGCTCTCACATATATGTCATATTAATTATTATTGTCGCTACTTTTTTCGGTAGCAAGAGATAAACATATGCATGCACCATGGAAAATACCAAAGTACAATGTTTAACTTATACATATTTCCCAACCGAGCAGACACGCCGTTATTTGCGTCGCGGCGCTATAAATTCGCAAGAGATAGCAAACGGCGAGGCAAAGAGATTTCGCGTTTGAATCTGTTCGGTAAATGCTGGGGAGCCGCGCGTGCAGCGCGTAGACAAATTTCATCTTCAGAGGTTGTCTCGTTTGGCTCGATAAACTACCGGCATTCCAGAGCAAATGGAAAATTACAAAAAATTATACGTATATTCCTGAAGACAGTTTTTTTTTCTTTCCTATCCGTTTCTCACAGACAATTTACGGACTTTAAAATGGATAATAAAGTACGTACAGAGCTCAAAGTAAAAGAACAGGGCATTATTATTAGACTAGACTTGGTGTGTTGAAAGGTATTACTTTGTTTGGTAACGTTAAATTATTATAAGCACGGGTGTTTAGAATTCATCTACCAAATGTATTTGGTATGAAAGTCTGCCCTAGGAACGATTCGCCATTCAACTTGTAAAATGCATCATAAAATAAATCTCGCCGAGAGACTTCTAAAACAGAGTCATCGAAATTCTTGTTACAGTACAAAACACGTCGTTACGTGTACTTATTCCAACTGCTTGTTGTTAGTTTTCAACAACCAGTTTCAAAACTAACGAAATAGTTTCAACAATTGTAATAAAAGAATATATTTTTTTCGTCAGCTGACTCATTAAAATTTATATTATTTTCTCTCCCTCTCTCATCGTTTATGTGGCTTTGTTTTTTTTTCTTCGTCAATGTTTCGTTTTAATTTTGCAACGCGTATAGCAGTTTATATACCAACGTTATGAGACGCGATTCGAGTAGATTAGAGAGAGGACAAAAACGATGTGCATATAAAAGATTGAATAAACGGAAACAAAAGCATGAATAAAAAAAGGGACACGACATTTTACGAGGATAATTTGACTTTTACGGATGGATATGGGAATTTAACAGCTGATGTAATTAGAAGCGAGCCGTGACACATTACGCGATGCGACCGAGCGACGTGTTGACGCTGAAAGTGCGCGAGCAATTTCTTGTCTAGTCGAGCGGTGGAGGCCTTTTGATTCGCACAATAATAAAAGGCGAAATATATGGGCGCACTGTTACCACGCGCGAGAACACGTTCACAGGCGCGCGCGAACACGCCGTTAAGAATAAGTTGGCAACACGCCCCTGCCGCATATAAAATCCGCGACCACGGACCTAATCGTACCACATATCATAAAGAGAATAGCAAAACAAGAACTGAGCGCGAGGTCGAGAAAGTGTCGACCTGTCCTCATAACCTCGAGCGGCACAACCTCGAGTCACCGCATACCACACCCCATACGTAACTTATATCCGCAAACGCACAAGTTTTCATATCACACACTAAAAGTACAACTTTTCGGTCCTACCACTCTAATCTGATTTTTATAATCTACGCTGTCAACTTCTGACGGGCAAAAGTGACTGATCAAGAAAATATCAAACAAACAAAAAAATCAAAAACATGAAAAAAAGTGGAGAAAAAATAAGAATGAACATTTTTCAATGCTATGAATACGATAATCATAACAAGTGGGGTATATGTAACCGACACCGCAGGATCATTTTTTTAATCTCAACTACACAACTGTAATCAAATAAGAGATATTGAAGTTACATAGTTATTCGTTTTTATTTTTTGACATAGAAAATCAGTTGCGGCAACGCGATAGCTGTAAATACCCACATATTACACACGTCACTGCGGTAATTATGAATAACGCACGCGGGATGCTTTTTTTCCTCTTTCCAAGACCAATCACTTTGCTTTTATTGCTATTATTACATTTACCAGAGCCTGGCTTGTCTCATAACGTCAACTTGATCAGCACGCCGTTTATGTCTTTTGATCCTTATAAGGACAGTCTATTGATCTTATTCATAACAACAATTCAGTAATTGATTATTTTGTTACGCTCGTATATCTATTTTCATTTGTACCATAAAACAAATGCTTCATCAAAATTATATTTTCGCGGTCGTTTTTCAACGAAAAATTACTTATGCTTTCCTATATAGAAATCGTTCAGTTACATTTGTGTTTTTCTCTGAAAAACGACATTTTTTACTGTTTGTTTACCTTACAAATGTATTTTCCTATAGAAATTGTCTGTTTACATTTGTGTTTTTTCTTTGAAAAACTATACGCCATTTTTTCTGTTTGTTTACTTTATAACTTCATTTTTATCGAACAAATTTTTGTTTTGATATTTAAAACTTGCATAGATGAAAAATATTTACAAATTTGTTTATTTTTTATAATGAAAAATAATGTTATATTAAGTAACGTTACGCAACTCGATGAAAAAATAAATTATTTGGGTCATATTGTGTATTATTGAACGTGTTTGAATACAAAAAAAAAGTGTGAACCACCTTGTTGAAATATTATTTCAATCCTACACTTTTATCATACACAAACAAAAATTTACAATTTCGGTTGTTGTTCGCACAAGAGACTCGCATCATTCACGGTTGAATTGCACGTGTGCACGTGCATAAACTGTAAAATAATTGAAATAACAATCTCGAAACATGAAAAAAAATTATAAACCAATGGAAAATTTTTTTTATTCATGCTAAAATATCTGCTTTCACTCCAACCATGATGAACAAGTTATTCGACAACAAACAAAGTCGAACAACAAATTCCAACCTGTTAACCATTATTTTATTGATCCATTCAAGATTCATCCGCAAAAATAAGAAAACGATAAGAAATGAGAGTGAGAGAGAAAGAGAGAGAGGGAGAGGGGGGAAGAGACCATAAAAAAAGAATTCGATCTCGCGTCATATGACGCTGTGTTAAAATGTCGAATCCGTTATTCCAGTCAAATAAAGATGTGACACATCAAAGTCGTTAAAGATTGAAATTTATCAACGTACAAACTCATTAATAATACAGTGTTTGATCAAGAAATTATATAAAGAGGATCAATATATTTGATCAGAATATTGCAGCAGAATATGCTTGACGATGAAGACGAAGTTCGCGTTAATTATTTTGTGTGTGCTTACGACTTCGTGTTCGGGCGTTCTCTGGTGGAATACCAGTACTAAGACTGAAAGTAAGTAAAAGGCCTTAAGTGCGACTGTATTATCTATCTTTTTGCGCGGACACCCCGAGTTGTGCACATCTTCATCGACACCGGGATCGCCTTTCTAATAAAACGGCCACGAAGAAAACTGTGCGACCTAATGAAGAAACATCTCAACACGATTCAATTGCGAATTATACCGCGATCAGGATGATTAATCGTCACCCGCGAAGTACATAAATTTGTAAGCGCGCGTGTTTTATGAAAAACCGCGGCGGAAGTCGCAGAGCCGAAAGAAAAAAAAAACCTGTTTGAAATCTCGACGGAAGTATGTACACGCACGCGGCACATTCTCTGATGAGAACGACGTTTCTCAATTCACCATTGAAAATATATACGTGATTGCTTTGTAAATGAATGAGTATCCTCGCTCTCGGGGCGCTCCGATTAAAACGTACACTTTTCTGGCTGAAAACGCAAAATTACCAGCCATTTAAACCTGTTCGCAGACAACTTGAGAAAAAAAGACGAACCAAAAAAAGAAAATAAAAGATTGAAGCGTGCTTATACTTCGTAGTCTATAATTTCGATAATTTGCTTTTAATTGTATTCCGTTGAAGTATTGCGCGCACATTTTTGTCGCGGATGCTTTCGCGACGATGATTAGAAAACGTTCCTTGATGAGAGTGGCCGGCCGCGACAAAAACTCCTCAATTCAATTTATATAAGGTTTAAGTGTTAAACTTTGTTGACATTCATTTCGCGATCGAATGCCTCGCATTCGCACACCAGCTACGACAATTAATTAACATTTTTTCTCATTGTGCCGGCAGAGATATGCCTTGGCTGCTTTCCTAACTATTCTCAATCAATTGCTTCATTGCTTCACCGCAAATATTTTTGTACAAACAATTCGTCACTGTAATTCGACATTCCGCGCGAACCAAAAAAGTCTCAAACAATTTTTATTGGAAACCTCTCATCGTATCGGTGATTATGTTTGTGTACAATTTTTTTTTTGTCCCTACTCCTCACCATATCTAATATCTTAGGTTAGGTTGAGTAAACACAACAGAGCATCGTATAATTGTTCAAATGCATCCTCTCCAACTATTTAAGTAAAATACACCTCGCAAACTTTTGATTCATTATGCGCCGGAGGTAGCAATTTTTCAAATTAGCAAATGCAAACAAAAAGAAACGTGTTGGAGAACAAATGCGCGTAGAACGTCCGTGCACACGCACGTAAAATGCGCAAAATTAAAATCAAACAAATTGATTAAACATTCAATTACATTAATTGGCGTTCGCGTCCGAGTGCAGATTGATGTGCGCAAATTAAAAAGAAGAAAAAAAATAAAAACAAAGTACCGCTCGCCTATGGTGAAAATAAATTATTAAAAATGTGCATTTTCGTTGCAAAGTCAGATAAAATTGCATTAAATTAATTAGCGAGGCTGAAGCTAAATTTCTAAACTACGTAGATCCATCTTATCCGTTGATATCGATCGATGCGATTTCAACACTTTCAAAAAATGAGTTTGCAGAGATTGAGAGGCAGAGAGCGCGCGGCTATGGTAAATGAATTGCAGCTGAAAAATTATAGTGTAATGGAGACAAAACGATTTGGCCGAGGGCGAAAGAATGAATTGGCCTGTGGTATCGGTTTGGAGCATCAAAGTGGCTGAGACAATTAGGTCGGCAATGGCAAATGATTTTATCGGTAAACGGCGCGGCGGCAGGTTGCGTCGACGCTGATACATCTTGTAAGCAACGTCTCGCCACAAAAGTGAGAACTCGCCTGTTCCCACATAGCACGGCATAATGCCTCGTCGAATTACACTCTTGTTCCGCTTTCATCCTTATCGTCATTCATCGGCATTAACGACCATTACGCGAGATATTTAATCTAATTCTCCCGTGCAAAGCCGCGCGACTCTTGGCTGTCATCGGTCTAATGTATGATCTTACGGCTAACAACTTGTAACAACCTGTTCCTCCTTTTTTTCATTTTCTAATCAAATTTTGTGTGCCCCAATGAACAACAAAAAAAATGTACAAATGTACATTAACATTTTTTCTCTCTGTCTGTTCTCGCACTGGCGCATAACAACACACTATAAAAAAGTGAAAAAAGAAAAAAAAAGAAAGATGTCAGTAAAGCAGCACTTTTCATGTTGGACTTAAAAAGTAAAGTTCAAACTGTAAAATTAAATCACAACTGGAAACAGGTCGCGTATAAAACTACGGTTTTTATTTCGTTCCTTTTTTTTATTAAATCAAAGATAAGTTTAATTTATCAACTGAAATAAAATTTTAAACAACTGTCAATGGTCCTGGTTTCTTCTTCTAATCTCTAATATTTAAAATGCATTAAAAATTGAAATTAATTAAATTAAAAAAAATGTTTATCCGTCAGAGTTTGGACTTGGAAATTGATGATTGTATTTGAATTGTAAAAAGAAGTGCATTTCTGATTGACGTATCAAACGAGAAGATCGAAAAAGCGATTCCGCGGCGAGGATGAAAAAGTTGCGGTATTTTGCGAAAGTATTTTCGATTTTAGACGCGCACATAGGCCGCCGAATGTAACTGATTGATTTGAGCCGATAGCGTGCGTACGCCACTTTCACTGGTCTTGAGATCTGGATGAAGTGTGTTTTTCATTTTCATAAAACCGACTCGGCGGGCGGTGCACCTCGACATTACGAATAACTATATTTAGTCAATCATCATTACAACTTATAATGAAGTGTTATAATATTATTCATTGGACGTGCGCAGTTATATCATGGTAAATTTGCTAATGAACAATCTGTCATGTTTTGTTCGCGGTGCTCACCAGGTTGGGGAATTTCAATTAACAACAAGTCAGAAACAATTTATCGTCACCTGTTATAAGAAGATGGAAGAAAAAAAAAGAATGGCGGAACGCAATTAAACGAGAGCAAACTAATGAATCACTGATGAAATTCATAAACCACTCGCGCGCGATTTGGTACTATAAATTTTGCTCGGTAATTGGAAAAGTAACAAGTTCAACGTTGATAAGATCGTAACAAGATTACCATCAACTGTCGGCTATTATTAAGTGGTAAAAACTTTTTTTCTCTCTCTCCCTCTCCTGAACGGTGTACAAATAAGTGCGGAATTAAATCAAGACGATGCTCAAACGGAATTGTCGCGCACGAAAAGCGATATCAAATGCCGATAAACACACAGAGAGGAAGGCATTTAGTTTTCACAAGCGCTATCGGAATGCGAGAAAAGTTGGAAAACTGAGGAGCAATGAAAAAAACTTGAATCATTCCACTTGCATCAGCAGACGAGCAGCAGGCTCATTCCGGATTGCGCGCGACGTCAGAGGGGAAGGTGAAACTTCCTTTGTCGCGACATTGGAGTTTTACTGTCGTTTTGGATTCAGTCAACGGCAGGTACAAGAATACACGGTTTTTTACTCACGATCCCGGTGATTCCCTGTTTTTATGTACTTTACCACTTGTCACACGTATATCAAGGAGCTTTCTTATTTGTCCCGAGTAAAAAACCAATCGCCGTAATGAAACGGAAAAATTGATGGGCCGTAATTGAAACAAATGGTGACGGCATTAAAACCTCATCAAAAACTTCCTCCAAAAATAACAGTCCACGAGAAAAAAAGAAAAAAAAAAGATTCTCGTCCCCAAAAATGATGTTGTAAATCTTGCGAATATAAGTACACAACATTTCGCGTAATAGTTAACAGTTGCATTTTGCAATGCAATGTTTATTTACACTTTTTGTTGGTCATGAGATCGTAACGGCGTAACATCTCGGATGTCCAAAAGCAAAAGTGTTCTACTTTTACAAACATAGGATTTAATTATCATCAAGCGTGTATCGCTCGGACGTATCGTTTACACGGTGCAAATAAAATTTGATGCTCTCGTTAGCACGACTCGGATTCTAAGATTGAACTTGGCGTTTAACAAAATAACAATTTTGCCCGAATAATTGCAGAAATGGCCGGACGAAAGGCAAAAAAAAATCAAGCGAGGGAGAAAAAAATTGAACAGGATGAAAGCGTAACATTTGTTTCATTTTTGTCCAATTTCCAATGACCAAAAACTGAACGGCAAGAAAGCCAAACGATGAATCGTTTGTTAATAATGATTCTTTGGTCGTAAACGTTGGCTTTCGCGCGTTTCGCAAGCCAATATAACTGCGCGCATTCGAGGAATTCGCGTTTATGAGCGCGGTAATCGCGAGCCCCAAGTGCGATAATAGTGGGGGAGCTTTCCGGGCCGCATCGTATCGGCCCAATTTTTATTCATATCGATACAAAATTGTTCGGCTTCGTTAGCCGGCCGGTGTGCACGAAACGTATAATTTGTGCTTTGTAATCTGACTCCTTCCGGGAAAAAAAGTTACGGTACATTTGATAATGACTCGACCTCGATTTCAGATCAAAATTTGTTAACGAATCATGTAATTTCGTTTGAAAAATAATCAACGAAAAAAAAAGAAAAAAGAAAGAGAGACACGGTCGCTCTGCGAAAATGGCTTTTCTTTTTCTTCCACGGTTACATAAACTGGTGCAATGCGTTATGCATATTATGATATATAATTATCTAAACTATAAATATACTAATTACAATCTACAGCTGATCGAAAAGTGATCAAACAGCCTTCTTACGACCAAAGTCTCTAATTAATTATGCAAGATAACTATTTGTTTATCAGTTGGTAAATTTATTTCACAAAATTTTCGTCTGGGATGATAATTATTTTTCATGCAGAGCCTCTCTGAAATGTTGCGTTGGATAATGCAAGATCCCTCGACTTTCGAATGCAAAAAAAAAAAGGAAAATGACATTTTCGAATTTCAATGTTTGAATCGGCACATCATTCACAACATCGCTCTTACTTGTATATAAATCAATGCTTTGAATTCCCGTATATATATATCTCTCAAGTCTGGAATTTCATCGTCCGTTGGCCAATCGATGATCGATCGCACAACCTGGTCTTTCTGTTATGTTTTGTACGTACAAAAATTTTTCATCATCAAGTGAAAAGTTAATCGCCAAACGACATATCGTTCTTTGATATTATCTCCCCGGCTAACATAAGATATCACGAATTCGACATTCGAAAATATATCGCTCATGATTATATAACTTATTACTGTAATTCGCGTTTGCTGTCTCCCTCTCTCTTTGTTTCTGTCTCTCTCGCTCTTTAAAACCGTTTGCTTTTTTGACAGGCAAGTTTTATGATTAATAAAATATCAAACCGGAATTTAGATTCTTTTGACACACCGCAAAATGTGTTTGCTACTTTTTTCCCATGCACCCGCAACAGAAACAAGTATTACTAGTAACTGGAAAAAAATTATTAAAAAAAATAAAAGAAAACATTTTTTTCATTACTCGTGATTTACTCTGAGAAAATGGAACTTCCTGCTCTAACTTGAAATTCAGTTTAGGTTATTAGAATTACAACTTCACCTAGTTGGCGTTTTTGACTACTCCAAAATTGGAGAATTTTGAGCTTGAATTTGGAATTGAAATACCCCCACTTTACAAAAAGTCAGGGTCAAGAAGTTGCATTGTTCTGGTCAGTGTAAAAACAAAAACAATAGTAAGTTGATATGTGGAAAGCCTGAAGAAATGTTCACATTCATAAGGCAGGAAGAAAAAAATAAGAAAAATAATGCCAAGGGCTACTCTGGAAATTGTTACGTTTGAAAATGTTGTACTATGATCAAGAGTTGGTGAAGTGAGCGTAAGTGCAATAAAAACATATCTCGATAATGTTTTGATTTAGCGAATCAAAAATGTACGCCTCGATGAAAAGTCAATCGGTAAATATGACAGATAAAAATGTTAGCTATTTCTTTGAAGTTGATTATTTTTTCTTGCAGTTCAATTTAATTTGAAAAAGAGTCGAGTCCCACGCGTGCGCGGTCAATATTTTTGTGAACTCTTATCCGCAATGCATACTTGTGTGATATAGTGACTTACTTTATTGTAGATTTATGATCCTTATAAAACTATAACAATGGACATTCACAACAAAGAAATCATTGTTGCATTAAACAAGTATGACATTGCGATTATTCGTGGGAAATAAAATTTTCACTGTTTTAGGCTAATTAACTTTCTCTGACGCGGACGTAACAAGTGACGTACAATGTTTTTGCCGGCATTTTTTACCCTTTTACTTTTTTTTCTTCGCTCCTTGCTCTGTATATTGTATGTTTGAGGTAATTTCTAAATATTGGTCACCACGTTGTGAAACGTGTTAAAAAGTCTCTAACAGAATCAACGCCAATTCCCCGATGTAACACGTCGAAAAATGAAGTCAGTCGTTTTGCGTGAATTTTTTGTCTACCATCGAGCAGTAAAAAAAAAGTGGCACGATCAACAATTTCATTAGCCCGTTACCAATGCCGTGTGGTAAAAATCGTGAGTTGTAAATATCTGGTAATTAAGTTGCACCAATACGTCTCAATTAAGGGGCCCTGGAGCAACGAAAGCAATTTTTATTGCTAAATCTAATTTAAATTATTGCACAGTACGTGGAATCAAAAGTGCATATGCATAAATTAATGCTCGCGCGCGAGATATTTAAAACACAGGCGGTGTTGCAAAACGCCAAACATCAGCGTTTTATTAGAGTTATCAGCGCGATAATGAAATTAATTCAGCGTGACTTTTATAGTATCGTATACACCTATGATGTTGGTGTTGAATTGTGAAAACAACAAATCAAACTAAAAAGCAATTTCGCGGCAAAGCTAACGTTTCCAAAGCATAGATTGCCAGTTGCAGGAATAATATAATTGCACCGCCGGTTGCATCAAACAATGCCGTATAATTATTAATATTTCAAATATTGCCAGAGCAGTATCTAACTCGACGTCCGGCATTTCAAGCACACCTATACCTGCCTTGGAAATGTCCTTAAACTGTAACACACGCTATAAAACTTCAAATGTGCAAATAACAATTTCAAATTATCTCTTTTGTTATAAAATTGTTACAAGCTATGTGACTACTGTCGCATACCTAAAAACAAATGTAAAACATTCATTCGACGAATTTATCGACTGTAAAATCTCAACTATTATTGTATAAATATTATACCATTTATATATCCATTGGCTCTACACCGTTATTCTGAGGACAATTTTTAAATTTAAGTACTGATAATGGAATTTTGACATCTGAAAGTATAACTAAAATAGTACCACCATTATTATTCATCCAAATAATGTACCGAACTGAAAAGCAACATTTGCAAATAACTCAACACATATTTCATTATGAAAATAATCTAATAAAAATGTTTATACAAACACGAACAAACTTTTCTCATCACGATAGGAAAAAAAATCTTTCATTATATAAATAATGTTACAACAAAAAACATTAAAGTTTACCAAATGACAGCAAACAAATGTTATAAAAAATTGCAAAACTTTGCAATTGTGTAACTAAACAAAAAAGAACTCAAATACATTCTGCTTATTACTGGAAGACACGTATGTAAAGTATAGAAGCAAATTTATTATATTCTCTATAACTTTCGGAACATTACCAAAAACAAAGTGCAAGCGTATCTCAGACGCAGTTCGCCCGGTGCGCATTGAAAATTTGTACACACAATTTTTTGGTTTTGTGGACTTTAATGGACCTTGATTAGACTAAAATTGTAGTGCAATTTTTAATTCATTTTGGAGGGGTGGGGGTGCTGACTTTTATGGCCTCAAATTACTGGCAACCTTCATGATCGTAAAGTTTTGCGCTGACGTAGAGCCGACGAAAAAGCAAAAGCATCGAGGCCCAAGCACTCTTTTGCGAAAGCAAAAATAATTTCCGTATATGATACGAGAATCATCTTCCCAGGTCTACGAAAACGATCGTTAAAATATACAAGATGGAGTGAAACGAGCGCGAATTGTTTGTGGGTTACGATTTTTCAGGTCGACGATATTATGAGAAAGCAAATGATTGTAAACAAGAGCGAAAATGGTCCAAAAAGTGGAATACCAACAATTTAAATGTGCCAAATGTGCTACTTATCGCGCACACGACAGACGTACAAACGAATTTCGGAAGTGAAAGCCAAAACCATGTGGTCATCTCGCGTGCAAGCATCATCTGTCCATTATTCTCATCGACGGCTACGAGAAACAGTCATAGGCGTTTCAATTTCATATTCAACGACGTAATTAAAATTCAAATGGTTGCCACTCGCTCTCTTTTATCCGTCTTGTCGAACATGCAAACCCTTTCATAATATCTATCCGGTAAGATATCAAACTTTGATATCTGATCAGATCCGTTTCAACATTGAATCGCAAAAATGCTCGATGAATTATTTCAGAGAGCTGAAAGACGGTGTCCAGGTGAGGTTCCTTCCCACAGGACCGCAATAAAAATCTGCAGATCAAAGGAGATAAGAGTGTTTGTGTGTGTGTGTGTAAGTTAGCCGCGTGCAAATTTATCATCCAATCGTCCTTGATGATTTTTAAATGAAAAAACCGCCACGTTTGTTTCATACCACTTGGCCAATAAATGTCACTACCTTACTGTGTCACGCGATCCACAAATGCGGTCTGGCGCGCATTGCTTAATCGTTCCGTTCGAGATCCAACCGCGATATCGGCATTATCAAGTTGCATTGTTCATCTGGCATTGAGATCGTTTTAATATACACTCGCCATTGTGAACCATAGTTAATAACACTTCTGATAAACAGTAGGGATAGGAAATTCAATAATGTCAATTTTTCTGTTGGCGATTAAGTAAATTCATTTTCGTCCGCGGATGGTCACGAATCCATTGTTGTTACGGCGGTACTTAATCGCTTAATCGGACGGACAAGAAAAAAAATTTGCAGTCCCACGCAGAAGCACAGAATTCAATCAAGGAACTGGCTCACACTGAGCAAATGCAACTTACGAGTTCAAGGCCAAGTTCGCCAGCGGATCATCGAACTTTCCATTCATGTTAATTCTTCGAAATAAAGTGTCTGCGTTTGCAAACGTCGCACGTTTGATGGATCGCTGGATAACGTTTTAGTAAAATTAGTAAGCCTATCCCACAGAGGGGAAAGCTGGTCCACAAAAACACGAGGATTTTCGCTGTCAGGTTGTCTTCGATCTGACGTGTATGTTCGAAGATGAAAATAAGTGACAGTAGAAATTCGTATCCATGATACGTGAGAAATTTTCCTCATCACAAACATTGGAGGGGAAAAAAATAATTTATTTCAAAGAACGCTCCGATCAGTCGACATTTCACTTCAGGGGAATAAGTTTTGCGACGAGACGGACTTTCTAGTGTGAGGCGGAGTGGGCAAGCGACTTTATTGAGATGAGTTGATAGCAAGGGCACGGTCGAATAGCATATAAATCAATTGTCGCGATTCACAATTCATTTCCATCGTGTCACATTTTTCATCATTATTATTCCACGTTTATTATATATAAGGTGTATTTTATAAATGTTGTATAAAATACAAATACACTTTTTTTTTTTTTTTTAATTTCTTCTAAATCACATTAAGGTCTGCACTCTAGGTGGGAGATAATTAAAGTATGGTAATAATAGACATAGGACTTGACTTTAATGTAATTACCTAATGGAAAAAGATAGTGTAACATAGAGATAATGATCAAGTAATGATGTTGAATGAATGCACCCATCGAATATCATTAGCCGGTCTGGCGCGGTGAACTTTTCGATGAACTTTTCTTAAGGAAGACGAAGAGAGAGAAAACAGTTAAACCAACACAAACAAACAGCAGTGCGATTGGTCGGCTACTCCCACGATGTACGATTAAACTCTGAGTCGATAATATAGAGACGCTCCCATACGGGTCACCTTTACATTTCGAAACGACCTTTACCGTCTTTAATGGACCTGTTACACTCTGCACGATCGAGCTTTTCAGATGAAAAATGTCAATGACAAAACAAACAATCGTATCAAAAGTACAAATATTTTTTTTCAACCCAAACGAAAACAAAAAAAACATACATTTTCAACTTTTGTTCTTCACGCTTTTAAATGTGACAAGAAATCTTATAAGAAATTGTTTGTTTACTTTTTTGTTCTCTGTTCTGAAATTGGTTTGAATGTTATTTTCATCAAAAAAGGACACTTTTTACCATTCTGCATGAATTTACATTTCAGAAGAAAGCATTGTAAGAAATGTTCACGTTTTTTTTCGTCGCTGATTACAATGTAATATATTACATCGGTTCTGCATGACTGTGAATTAATTGCACGGAGTAATTATGTACACGCGACAATGTTGTGTACTGCGACTTTTTTTTTCACACCAAACTCAAACAATTTGACCGAATCACGAGCAACGTTTGGTTGCATAATTGACAAGGAAAGAGAACAAATAAAAAGTGAGTCGCCACACATTTCGTAGCGGACAAAATTTAATAGAAGTGACAAAAACTGATTTGCCATTTTAGCAGCTGTTAAATCAGAAAACGTCTGAGTCATTAATAAAAAGGACAAAGAAAAGCCTATCGTTCACAGTTTAATTACGTGAATTGTGTAAGAAAACGTCGGGACAGGCGGTGAATATTTATTTAATTTGAAATAAGACCCCGATGGAACGAAGCAATTAGAAGCACTCAAACGACAATAAACGCGAACAAATTTATTCAATTCCAAAGAGTGCGCTTAAATGATATTCAGAAATTTCACTTCCCACGTATACTCGCGGATTGCGCTATATGATACTACGAGTTTTAGAATCGTGACTCGAACTATTACGACCCGCTGAAAACAAGTCACGTGAAGTGGTTTACAATTTCGTGATTAAAACGGAGTAACAGCGATCCAAATCAATTTCAGAGGCAGAGAAAGAAAACTAACAAAAAAAAAGAAAGAAAGAAAAAACAAATAATCGCGCAATGAAAAAGTGGACTTGCAGATTGGTCCTGGGCATAATTTAGCTTTCGAAAAAGTTTCGTTCGCCACATCAGCCAGCGCGATTGTTTTCTCGCGAATTCGCGACGATGGTAACGATTTAATTATACAGTCGCGCGCGAGGCACCGGGCAATTAATCGTGCGATTATTATATACCGATGGGGGAATGACTTAATCAATTTATAATCCCCGCTGGATAGAAATAACGTATAATTAAGTAATGACAGGATGCGAATTGCCAAGGCATCGCAAAGGTCAGCGCTAACACCTCTTATGCTATAACAATAAACACTTTTACCGTCGGCATCAAAACTCCAGCCAGACTGTGTGATCATTATCGGTAGCCAAAGAAATTATCCCCCGCGCCAATCACGTTTTTCTCTAATACCAAACAGAAAAAAGTAATACCGACTCTGATATCACCCAAACAAATGCCGAATAGAAAATCGATGAAAAATTTTGCACACTCGGGGGCAAACACTTGAAAATCATTTTATGATGATCAAACGAATTACAATAATTTTATTCCAACCTCGTTGCGTAAATTTTAATTGACTTTAGAAATTAATTAAATGTACTGTGAAAAAATTGCGCTTCCGCAAAGGTAACTCCCGGCCGAGATAGTGTTTTCGCGTGACGAAATGATTTAGAGAAATTAAAGTTTCCAATAATTGACGGAAAAGCATAAAAAAATGACAAGTAACCGTGTGAAAGTAATTTCAATTCGTAATCCGAAGAAGAAATGTTTACATAAGTTCGATCTAAAATTAGAAACTTTGGTTTGTAACTAGAAAAAAAAAGAAACAAGAAAAAAATTAACCCACCGCAGCTGGCTGAACAATCGCGGGCAGACAAAAACACAAGTTGGTTCAAACAATTTTACATGTTTGCAAATGAAGTCGCGGATGTAAGAAATAAGTTATAGAAATCTCGTCGGAACATTATTTTCGTGCCATAAATTATACGACAAAAATAGTTATATAAACTCGCTCATCGCTATGAAAAAATTGTCATTGTTTAAGGGAAAAGTTTTGGCGCTCATATATGTTATAGAGTAAATCATACGGTACCAAAGCAGTCATTCAATTCCAACATAATAACTTATACGCCATTTATCACAAACAAACCACAAAGTTATCACAAAATAAGAACACACTCATTGCGTGGGAATGTCGGTATGAAATTTCCACATCTATATTTTGTGCCGTTACTCGCAAAACTTTTAAACGTTGTAATCAATTATAATCAATATCAAAGTAACGTTTCGCAATGCCTCTTTAACGTTATCCTTCTAATGCCTCTTATCTGAACGTGAAAAACTGCTCATTATTATCCGCGAAACAAAATTAAATTTGATTGATTTCTTTTCACTTTCTCCTCATCGTATGGCATCTTCTCGCTGCTTCATAACAGCCAACGAAAAAAAAACCAACGTTGTAAAAGCTGATACACACTGAAAACGTGGACGCCAATTTATCGAACGTTTTATAAAGCAAACTTTATTACCATAGAATTTTGGACAAACCATGAAAGAATTACGAAGCCGCAGAACATGTTGTCGACTAATGACGACACGTTTTAAAAGGTGAAAATCAAATTCCAGGAGCATCAATTAAAGTCAAGTGCACGGCCTAGATTGATGCAGATGAATGCGCACGAAAAAAAAGCAAAGAGAAAAATTGTTCAACGAAGACTAAAGTGAGAATGATTTTTTGTTTCAGATGTGACGGCAGATCAATCCGCCGCGACGTCGTACTGGAACCCAACGATACAGTCGTCAAATTTCTTCTCCTCGTCGCATGGAGTGGTGCAGACGCACCCAGGTTCGGTGTTCCAGAGTGGCTTCGGGGGCATCGACAACCTTGGCAGCCGAGGTGCAACAGTTAGGCCACCAAGATCAAGGCCCCTGGATTACAGCGAGCGTGCCACCGCGGAATTACGCAGGAATCCTTCACTATCCGCGCCAGATGAGTGCGCCCGAGCCTGCAGAGAAGGAGAACCTCCGAGGATTTGCTACTACCATTTCACTCTCGAACAGTACACTGTACTTGGAGCGTAAGTTCCCAATCATCCTACCGGTTTAGAAAAAGAAAAAAAAGAACAGCGTCGTCACTCGGAAAAATAAGATTCCATGTTTGAACATGAACTCAAGTTTACACGAATTGTTTAATTATGCCCAATTCCGTCCAACTTTATTGTCGCAAAAAATGATGTTTTTGAAAGAACAAATGTTTTCATGGTAACATTTCTTAAACGCTTTTTAAAATGTTCTCTAATACTAATGAGATATATGAAAACAATGAAATGTTTAATTCATTTCATTCGTTCAACATAATATAAACGGGTGTGATTAAAAGTAGTTTTACATCCAGTCATGAAAAACCCTACGCATTTTCCCAATATGGTCAGAGCTAAACAAAATGGGTCAGATCGTGGAACTTTTTTTCCCCCCGAGTGACAATATTTCAACCTACAAATCGTTGGACAGTAATGTAAATAAATCTGAATGATTTTGTTTTCTATGTTTTGTAAAATAGAGCTTGTCAAGTTTGCACTCCCAATGCCACCAACACAGTATGGAGTCACTGTCAGTGTGTGTTAGCTGACGGTGTTGAGCGAGGAATCATAACAGCCAACAGAATGTTGCCTGGACCAAGTATACAAGTGTGCGAGGGCGATAAAGTTGTGATCGACGTGGAAAATCACTTGCAAGGACAGGAAGTGTCTATTCACTGGCACGGAATTTGGCAGCAGGGATCGCAGTATTACGACGGCGTGCCTTTCGTAACTCAGTGTCCTATCTCAGAAGGAACTACTTTCAGGTATACCTATTGAATAAGACGTCATAAATAGTAAACGGATATTTGTATGTATATAACATATGTTCTTGTTAATGATAAGCTCGGCGTAACACTCGTTTCAAACTTTTAGATACCAATGGACAGCTGGAAATCCAGGAACTCACTTCTGGCACGCTCACACTGGTCTGCAGAAGATCGACGGTCTTTATGGAAGCGTCATTGTCCGTCAGCCACCAAGCAAGGACCCGAACAGCAATTTATACGATTACGACTTGACGACTCATGTTGTTCTTATCAGTGACTGGATGCATGAAGATGCTGCCGAAAGATTCCCTGGTCGTTTGGCTGTCAACACCGGTCAGGACCCAGAAACGGTTTTGATCAACGGAAAGGGTCAATTCAGAGTGAGTTGAACATCATATTTTTTTTTCTTCTTGTGTCTCTTTCTCGCATGTCGTTTAGTGTCTATTCTCGTTTTAAAAACTTGTTTACTCGAGTACGAGCAATTAACCATTGCCCATGTTAATCTGATTACAATTCTTTTTGTAGCCTCGTAAACCGGTAAGCTAATTAAAATTGTTATTTTCATCAGGATCCCAACACTGGTTTTGTAACCAACACGCCGTTAGAAGTCTTTACCATAACTCCAGGTCGCAGATACCGATTCCGCTTGATCAACTCCTTCGGAACTGTTTGTCCAGCTCAGATTACCGTCCAAAGTCATACATTGACATTAATAGCAACCGATGGTGAACCAGTTCATCCCGTCGAAGTCAACACGATCATCTCATTTTCTGGTAATTATTCTCTTTATTTGAATCGTCGCACCATTTCTTTTTCTTTAATTCTTGGAATTGCGAACGAAAATGCATTAAACGCTCGTCAGGCCTGACCATTTGAACGCGAATCAATCATTTTATGACTTTATCACTGGCATCTCGTATTACTTCCAGTTCATTAACAGAATCCAATCACTTTTTCCAGTCACATTCTATCAGAAAACTTCATGCAGTTGACTAACAAGCCGTGACTTGTGGCTTTTTTTATTAATTTTTATTGCAACCCGTAGCACAGATTTTATTTACAAGTACATGCAAAAGGGAGGAAGTTGTAAAGACAGCGAGTGAAAGTTACGTTTAACAATCGGTAACCTCATAGCCTGCAATCGTTGGACAATTAGATTTGCTCTGCCTTAGTAAAGCGATATGCACAAGAAAAAGCTGCTATTCTTTTTTCTTTTTCTTATTTTATTCTGAAATGTTGAAACAATTGTAATATTTAATTTTGAAAGTTATTCAAATTAAAATTAAAGATTTGAATAGAAAAGATGAATGATTTTTACAAATTCATCAAAAGATTAATCAAATTAGAAAAATGACTATACAAATAATAATAAAAAAATTTTTTTGTT